>JAODXP020000036.1:820497-845497 GCA_027497455.2 Sardinella longiceps | reverse complement strand
GGGAGTGAGTGCCACAGGCCTGTAGTCATTAAGACCAGTGACATGGGACTGTTTGGGAAGGGGGACTATTGTGGCGGCTTTGAAGCAGGCTGGTACCCATGAGGTGGACAGCGAGATGTTATAGATGGAGGTGAGGACGTCTGTGAGCTCCGCAGCGCAGTCTTTGAGCACCCGTCCCGGTACTCCGTCCGGCCCGGGTGCTTTCCTGATGTTGATGCTGCGGAGAGCGCACCTCACCTCGTGTGTGGTCAGGACTGGGGCTGGAACTGTGGGGGGAGGGGGGGAGGGCAAGGTCGGTGTTCTCCTTGTCGAAGCGGGCATAAAAGACATTTAAATCCTCCGCCAGAGTGGAGCTATTGGCTGGGGTAGATGGTAGTTTCTTTTTGTAGTCAGTTATGGCCCTGATGCCCTCCCACACCTGCCTGGGATTAGCCGCGTCTGCGAATCTGGCTTCGATGCGCCTCCTATGATGTTGTTTGGCAGACTTGATACCCCTCCTCAGTGCAGTCCTGGCCCTGCTGTATGCCCCCTGGTCGCCAGACCTAAAAGCACGATTCCTAGCTCTGAGGAGCTGCTGTACCCCGTGTGTCATCCAAGGCGGAGTGCTAGGATACACACGGCTTTGTTTCCAAGTTGTAACATTGTCCACACAGAAGCGGATGTAGTCTAAAACAGAGGTGGTGTAATTGTCCAGTAATTCACGGGTTACTGTTTCCTGTCCTCTGAAAACATCCCAGTCTGTGTGGTAGAAACAGTCCTGGAGCATAGGAACAGCGTTCTCTGGCCATATTCTTACAGTTCTGACGGTGGTCTCAGCACTCTTTTTTTTTTTTTTAAAAAAACTTCTTTTTATTGAGGAAAGGAAAGAGTTTACAGAATTTCACATTGAATATGAATACAATGTACTGTATCTTCCCCCTATTTTTGTTTTTCAATACACAGAACACCCCCCACTCCCCTCCCTGGACCTAAAACATGAAAAAGACCAAACACATAAAATAAAATATAATAAAATAATAATAATAAAATTAAAATAATAATAATAATAATAATAATAATAATGGAAAAGAGAGAAAAATAAATAAATAGGTAGATAAATAACAAAATGAATAGTAATAATAATAATAATAATAATAATAATAATAATAAACCTAATACACCATAGAAAATGCCTAATCAGCACGCATAAAGGATAGCTACACAGATCCCATCAACTCGGCAACACTTGTAGGCCATCAAAGTATGACAACAGTGGCTCCCATACAGATTGAAACTTTGTAGAACCCCTTATAGAAAACTTGATTTTCTCCAAATGTAAAAATAACATTACATCCTGTAGCCATTGTGCAGCAGTGGGTGGAATGCTGGTTTTCCAAAGTAATAAAATTCGCCTACGTGCCAACAGAGATACAAAAGCTATGATATTAAGTTGTTTTTTTGTCAATTGCATTTCTGCATCTGGTACACCAAAAATAGCAATCTCAGCACAAGGCTGTAATGTCACCCCAAGTACTTCAGACAGTACTTCAAATATCGTTGACCAAAAGTTTGTCAATTTACTACATGTCCAGAACATATGCGCAAGATCAGCTATGCCTGTTTGACATCTTACACACCTACTGTCTACATTAGGATAAAATGAAGACAGTTTATCTCTACTCCAGTGAAGACGGTGTACCACCTTAAACTGAATAAGACCTAACCTTGCACAAGAGGTGCTGTTGTTTACTTTTTGCAAGGCTGCAGACCAGACTTCATCTGAAATGTCAATCCCAAGTTCCTTTTCCCATCCAGTTTTAATCTTTTCTAATTTAACATTATTCATTGACAAAATCAGAGAGTATGAGTGAGTTGTGAACCCCTTTACCCAAAAGGGACTTCCAAAAGTGAATCCACAAGGGATTTCTCAGGGAGATTTGGGAATTGTGGGCTATGGGTTTTGACAAACTGGCGTACCTGAAAATAACGGAACAGGTTATTCTGAGGAAGCCCATATTTAGCTGACAGGTCACTAAAACTAGAAAAAATTCTGTTTACATAAAGATCACCAAATTTCAAGATTCCCCTCCTACCCCACTCAGCAAAGGTTCGATCCAGTCTTGACGGAAGGAATGTATGATTATTACACAGTGGACTCTGAGTAAGAAGGGTTTCTCTTGCATTTATATGCCTCCTAAATTGACTCCAGATTTTCAGGGTAGAAATAACAACTGGGTTTGATGTAAATTGTAAAATCTTAATTGGGAGGTTAGATGAGGTCAAGGCCTGTAAGGAGGAAGATACACAAGACCTGCCCTCCAAAACACACCAGTCAGTATTTGGGGATTGCATCCAGTATGCAAGTTTGTGCATGTTTGCCGCCCAATAATATCCTCTGAAATTAGGTAGAGCTAATCCACCCCCTGTTCTTGGGCGCTGGAGGTAGTCTTTAGAAATCCTAGGATTTTTACCATTCCATATGAATTTTGAAATTAATTTATCTATCTGGGAGAAAAAAGACTTAGAAAGGAATAGAGGGAGACATTGAAATAAAAATAAAAACCTTGGCAAAACATTCATTTTGATACAGTTTACTCTGCCAGCTAGAGTCAATTGCAAAATATCCCATCTTTGTAAGTCAGATTTAAGTTTAGAGATCAGTGGTGTAAAATTCTTATCAAAAAGTTCCTTAAAAGTGGGGGTTACAGCAATGCCAAGATACTTAAAACCAGATCTTGAAATGTGAAATGGAAGAGCATGGTCTGGGATTTGCATTGCCAATTTATTTACTGGTAAACATTCACTTTTTGACAGATTCAGTTTATAACCAGAAATCTGTCCAAATTGGTGAAGCAGTGAGATTACCTCATCAATGCATAAGAGTGGATTAGATATATAAAGCAGCATATCGTCTGCATAGAGAGATACCTTACTTTCCAATCCCCATCTAGAGATGCCCTGTATTGATTGAGTGGATTTCAAAAGAAGGGAGAGTGGTTCAATTGCCAAAGTGAACAAGAGTGGACTAAGCGGACAGCCCTGTCTCGTGCCTCTAGATAAAGAGAACTGTTGTGAACGCAATTGGTTTGTCACCACAGACGCTTGAGGGGAAAAGTAGAGGAGTTGGATCCACTTTCTGAATGCCTTACCAATGCCAAATTTCTTCAATGTAAAGAAAAGATAATCCCACTCTACACGATCAAACGCTTTTTCTGCGTCTAATGACACTACTACTTCTGGGACATCATTTACAGATGGGCTATAAAGAACATTAAATAGACGCCGCACATTAGAAAATAAATATCGGCCCTTCATGAAACCTGTTTGGTCAGCTGAAACTAAAGATGTCAAGGGGGTCTCTAATCGCATGGCTAATAATTTAGAAAGTATTTTTACGTCAGCGTTCAATAAAGAGATTGGTCTATATGAACCGCATTTGGAGGCTTCCCTACCCGGCTTCAACAGAAGTGTAATAGAAGCTTCGGTAAGGGATTTTGGCAATTTGCCTTCAGATAAGGAGTGGTGAAACATTTCTAAAAGCAAAGGGGCCAACTGACCAGAGAATTTTTTATAGAAATCAATGGGGAAGCCATCTGGCCCTGGAGACTTCCCATTCTGCATGGCCGATATCGCAGAGAGAACTTCTTTAAGTTCCAGGGGTTCATCCAATTGTTCTTTTTGACCAGAAGAGAGAGTGGGAGTCTCAATTCTTTCAAAGAAATTAAAAAAGAGAGATGTGTCTTTCACTGATTCAGAAGTATACAAGCTAGAATAATACGTTTTAAAGATATTATTTATTTTTACGGGGTCTGTGGTAACTTCTCCAATTTCATCTTCAATCTGAGATATGTGCTGAGAAGCAGATTTAGATTTTAATTGGTGAGCCAAAAGCCGACCAGCCTTTTCCCCATGTTCATAAAACATGCCTCTTGATTTGAGTAAAAGCTGTTCTGTTTGTGAAGTGGATAACAGGTTATATTGGGTCTGTACAGCAACCCTTTCTTTGAAAAGTGATGGATTTGGAGCTATGGAATATCTACAATCCAAATCGTATAATGCATCTATCAGTTGTTGTTTCTTCTTTTTCTGCTCTCTGTTGAGATGAGCTGAATATGCTATAATTTCTCCCCTAAGAACTACCTTAAGAGTTTCCCAAAGTAATGTTGGAGACACATCCTCTGATCTATTAGTTTCCAAAAAATTACTGATGGCTACGGAGATCAAATTGCAGAACATCTCATCTGACAACAGATTGGTGTTCAATCGCCATTGAGGTGGGCTATTATAATTGTGTGAAAAAGATAAATCTAGAAGTATAGGGGCATGATCCGATTCAACAATAGCAGAATACTCCACCTTTGCCACAGAACTTAAAAATTTACTATCAACAAAAAAATAATCAATCCTTGAATATGAATGGTGGACATTGGAAAAGAAAGAAAAAACCTTGCTATGAGGGTTCAAAAATCGCCATGGGTCCACACATGCTACTTGTTTAAAGAATTCTGAAAAAGCACTGGCCATTTTAGAAAGAGTAACAGATTTAGGGTTAGATCTATCTAAGTTAGGGTCCATGACACAGTTAAAGTCACCTCCTAATATCATAGAATGAGAATTCAGATCAGGTAGGTGACAAACTAGCCTGTGTACAAAATCTGCATCGTCCCAGTTGGGGGCGTACAAATTTACCAGTACGACGAATGTGTGGAAAAGTTGTCCAGTAACAATTACATAACGCCCTTGTGGATCAGATGTAACACCGGACGCAGTAAACTGTATTTTTTTATGTATTAATATGGCAGTTCCTCTTGCCTTACTATTAAAGCTTGAGTGAAAAATCTGTCCCACCCATTGTTTTTTTAAGCGCAACTGCTCAGAATTTTTTAAGTGTGTTTCTTGGAGATACGCAATATCAGTTTTAAGATTCTTAAGGTGAGTGAATATTTTTGACCTTTTCATTGGACTGTTAAGTCCTTTTACATTCCATGATGTGAATCTGATGGCCTTCCCCCCAACTGTATTATTCAAACCAGACATAGCTACAAATAAAGAGCAATAAAATGGTCTGAGTGCTTCTTATACATAATTTAACCTGTAGGTCATCACATTTCCCTCTTGGTGTCGAATTAAATAAAACCAATAAAATACCTTTGACAAAATTCAGTAAAACAAAACAATTGACAATGTTTATAAAAAAGAAAAACGGTCCAGTCATTAACCCCAAATTCAATGTAACCCCACCCCCTCCTATCTCTGCCAAACTGGCAGCGCGCAGGATTCGTCCCACTCCTAGAGAACACTTCCAACTGCTCACTGTCATTCTTAACTCTGCTCTTGAGAGCTTCAGAGCATTAATAGTACTAATAAACTCCACCATTAAACATCACACAAATACAAAAGTTCGGTGTCGTGTTAATTGTCCCATGGTCATAAAAACGTGACCAGCTAACGTAACAAGGCATAGTTTAACAATAATGTTAACTGTAACAGTCTTGAAACACCACGGTTAGGGTGGCTAATGCCAACTTTTTTTTTTTTTTTCCAAAAGTTTACTTTACCCAATTGCAAACGTTGGTGTGGTTGCATTAGTCCTCGCGTTCAGCTCCTCTCAGCGACGAACTTCTCCGCATCGGCCGGTGTATCGAACACAAATGACCCATCTCCATCCATTACTCGCAGACGCGCCGGGTAGAGTAGCCGGAACGATATCCCCCTCTGGTAAAGAGCCGCCTTAACGGCTTTGAATGCAGCTCGTTTCCTGGAGAGGCTGGAACTCAGGTCGGGATAAAACCGCAGCATCTGATCTTTATACAGCACGTCGTTTCGCCTAGCCCAGCGTAGAGCTCGCTCTCGGTCCTGATATTGATGAAAAGCAACGATGATGGGTCTGGGACGCTGGCCATCTTTAGGCTTCTGCATCAGGGCTCGATGCGCTCGATCCAACTCGGGCGGCGTTGCAAACACTTGGTTCATGGTTTCATGCAGTAGCGTAGAAACAAATGCCACCATATCCCCCTTGTTTTCGCTGCCCTCTGGTACATTAATTATACGAAGATTCACTCTCCTGGAACGGTTTTCTAGATCATCAATGCGGTCTACTAGAGTAGCATTCAGGGCTTGTAGATCAGATATTGCCTGCCACTCCTTCTCCGCTTTACAAAGGGCCTCAAAGTTTTCGCCTGCTGTTGTCTCAACTGAAGTAACTCGGTGTCCAAGTGAATCAACCGATTCTTGGAAACTAGCTATGGAAGACTGAATAGGCGCAAGAGATGTCTGGATGAGTGTTGTCATATCATCTCTGAGATGCTCACGTAGCTTTTCCATCTCCTCTGCTAGTAAGGGAGCAAGTTCATTGCTAGCTGTATCCATCGCCATTTTAGCCACTTTAGCACTAAGGGATGATTTTTTCTCGTCCGCCTTCTGTTTCGATGAATTCGGCATGGTTTTTCATCAAAAATTTAGCGAAAAGTGAAATAAAGTATCGAGCAAAACACTGAACACCTTAAACGTAATATATAGTGGAGTTTAAAGATATTTCAATCAACTGTAACTGGAGACTCTCATTAACACGTCTTGTCCCTACATGATCCAAACCGGAAGCCCCCGGTCTCAGCACTCTTGATCTTGGGTGTGTACTGTGGGTGCAGCAGAAGGGAGCCGTGGATGTGTTTTTTTGTGTGTGTGTGTGTGCAAATGAACATCAAACTGCTTCAGTCTAAAAACGTTCCTACTACAAAACCCATCACAAATTAGCATTCAAAATGAGGAGGAGACACACACAATATGCCCACACGCATTCACTCACACACAGAGGAGCGAGAACAGCTCAACACTGACAAGTAGCGTCAATATTTTGGTCATTAATTACTAGCCCCCTTACAAGCCATTCATGCATCTCTACATGTGTATTTTCGGACTAATGGGATGTCGGAACAATGGGCTTCTTTTTTTCTGACTAATGGTATGTCTGACTAATGTGATCTCTCCTCAATGGCTCATTTTCGGACTAATGGGATGTCGGACTTATGATACAGAACCCCTTTCCAGCTCCACTTCCTCTGTCCTGCCTGCACCAAACAGATAATGGCTAGGCTAGACAAATATTGCTGTGTAGGCTGTGGACATGAAATAAGTCAGAGGATGACAATTGCTACCAACTGACCAAAATGGTGAAGATATAAACATTTTTTCAGGGTAGAGCTGCTTGTTTGTAGATATGGGGTTCCTGCTTGTGGATTTGGATAGGTTGGCTATGCTATTTAGCATTATCTTGGCATGATCAACTATTTACTCAAGTCAAAATTGTATATGCATGTTTGGTTTATCATGGTCTTATTATGTTTCTATCACAGTAAATGGAACCCAATCAAGCTCCAATGTAATTTGAACTGTTGTCATTTTTACAGTAGCGATAACAGGTAATGAAATGAAACCGGCAAAAATGTATTTTACAGCCCTGATTTTGAGTAATTTTTATGAAAGGACACAGGTAATTACTTGGTAGTTTTTAGAAAACAATGCATGATCTTATCATCACAATAAACGGATCCCATTCAAGATCCAATTGGATTCATTGTCATTTTGGAGTAATAATTACATTGTAATGAAATTGAAACAGGCCAAAATGCATTTTACAGCCCTGATTCTGTGTAATTGTGATGAAATTACATAGGTAATTGTAGGTTGCAGGCCTGTCTGGATGGACCGAAGAAATTGCAATTAATATATATATATATATATATATATATATATATATATATATATATATATATATATATATTGGCAGGTGGTACCTAATGCTATTAGGCCTTTAGGATTGATAGATAATTATGTACTCCAAGTGTAACACTATACATTTCTTGTGCATGTTATGTGAGAAAAGTGTGGTCCTCAAGTACCTGCCTAGAGTAGAATGATATTACGTCTGCATTATACCACTGCTTGGTCAAATGTCCTATTGTGATGTGCTAGTTAGAATGTGCATTATTTTTCAGATAACTGCATGGGTACTCTATGAAGTAGTTTCTCAAATTCCAGTAGTTCCATGTATAGACCTGCATATCAATTCACCCAACTCGCTCTGACTTTTAAATGAACTGTTATGTTAACACATCACAATTTAGTGGCCTGACCAATGTTCATGACACTGCAACATTGTAACTTGTGACCACATAGGCTGTTCTAGACAGGGGCCAACGGGGGCCCGTGCCCCTGGAGAAGTGACCCTGGCCCCTGCTGTGGCCCCTGTGCTGACCAGATAATAAAATTATTATTTCTCATAAGAGCTGATGCTAATATCAGAACTGACATGGCGCAGCGTTCTACACGGACCCATTAGAGCGTGACACATACTCTTCTATCTGCTGCCTGGAGCTGCTGTCAGCTGTGACAAGCAGCGGGAATTATAAAGTTTGTTTATTTTGAGCTTCGGAAAATTACACCCCAGTAAGCCTACCACCCCAGGAAGCCTACCACTTCCCTGAAATCGTAAATTGTCCCTATTACTTCTCCCGATATAAACAGCACACGCATTTCGCAGTACGCTACTTAATGTTATGTTGGTTCCAAATTTATCAGTTCTTCTCAGTTCAGTTCTTCTCAGTTTAATAACTTTAATAACAGATTACGCTGTTCCCACACCTCAGATAAATTAAAAAAAAAAAAATGATTTTTAGTGTACTAGGCCTAGTGGAACAGTGACACTATCATAGCTGAGCAGGATGTGTAATTTTTCTCTTTTGCATCAACACAAAATTTCCACAGAGTTCCCTCTCCTGCCACATCCCACGTTTACCACTGCCTGTGCTAATATTACCTTGCAAAGTCTGACGGACTATCAAATACAACACTCAGCAAGAATTAATTGCTATGGGAAGTTATGTAACAACTTGTTAAAATGCACCAGATTGCAGGAAATGGCAACTTATTATTATTTTTTTTTTATTTCTTGGGGAAATAAAAATCCCCAAACTACAAATCTACAAACTTGCTATATCAGCATGCAGTGCCATTCATTATCCCTTACATAAATATCTGCTCTCCATCATCCATTGCAGTATAGAGCAGACAATAATGAAATTGCTTAACAAAATCTAAGGACTAACAGCCAGCACATCAGAAGCCTTGCTCTAAGCTACAGAAAATGAGAAGCCAATAACTAGTGCCCTGATCAGCTCAGCAACGCACAGCCATACCTGCCAACCTTGGAAATTTTTTTTGAGTAGCAACTTAATTGCCCCCCCCCCCCAAAACAAAACAAAACAAAACAATAATAATAATAACAATAATATAAGAAAAATGCCGCCTCATCATACTATCACGCCTAGTCATACTATCATGGCCTTTTGCGAAACTCTTATGGTACTTATGGTAGCTATTAGGTACTCTCTGCATGTCTAGCTGCTACAGCAATGGAAAAGATCTGAACCCGAAACCCCTCCCCTTTCTTGTGTGTGAGACTGCAGCACTGAGGTCTTAAAGCAGGCAAACCTTATGGGATTTGGGGTGTTCACTTTCTGCAAATGGGTGATAGACAACTCTTCTGTTCAAATTATAGGACTTTATCATAATGTGTAGTGATTTTTTTTGTTTAGTGTTATTTTTTGAGCTCTTGGTTATTAGATGGAACTCCAGCAGCTAACTAAGCCAAGTTTATAACACCAGATAAAGATATTTCCCTAGACAAAATGTGAGTGATCTTTCCACTAAAATTGAACCCCCTTATTCTCAAGCAAGTAGCCTACATTACAAGTGGTACCAATTCATACGTGTGGTTGTCTACTTTAATTTACTACCAAATACCTCCATTATAGGCGCAGATATGGCCATATCAAAGCTTCCGATTATAGACAATGAAGCAAAACCGCTGTATTTTCGACGCTCGTGTGCGCCAAAAAAAAAAAAAAAAGTCAGAGATATCGCCCATGCCAGAAACCGCTCTTGTACCCGGGCTTTGGCCAACCACGTGCCTCAAAATATTAATGAATATAATAAACCATTACGGGAGGTTTGAACAGGGTAGTGAAAAGATCTGACAAATGCATACCGAATAGACTAAATTCAACATATCTGCGCAAAGTGGCTCATACCGTCAAATTGCGCAGCCCTTTATTTTATCCACAAGAAAGAGTTGTCTTATCTGCTGAACAGAGCCAGAGACAGACTTTAGGCCTGCATCCTACTGGCATTAAACATTTTCCCATAAGAGGAATCCAACGCGACAACCATCAGCCATCACAGGCTGTGGAGTCAGCTGACCCGCAGCCAGGTCTTCTCCGATAGTTCGGGCATTCATATCTCTCTCGAATATTAAGTCCAGTGTGAGTTTGATGTAGTCTGTTTTGAGTTTTTTGTGTTATCTATTTGTCCAATTTCGTTTTGAAATCAGATAGCCCAATAGTAGTCTAGTGGCTTAACGCACAAATAATGAGTTACCGTTACCGAGCGGACAAAAGCGTCAAATTTTACATGAAGCTTCCTTAGGGTCTCCTGAGTGATTTTTAGCCTAGGAGCCCACCTGAAATGTTGAAAATTCCTGTGCAGAGCTCAAAAAACAAAATCCATGAAAAAAGTATATATTTTTTCCGTCTATAAGAGGGATGGTGATGAATATGTTCTTTTTAAGGCCTCTGAATGATCTTAAATTAATTTGAATTTGTGCATAGGCAAGTATCTTTTAATTGATGGATGTAAACTAGGAATACCAAGACCAGTTGTACCTGTAAAACCTCATTAAGTGCAGAACAATAATAGGCGGAACTTAAATGTCAAAATAAATATATAGATAAAAATTTGGTAATCCAAACCAACTTTTAAGTGAATTAAAACTTAGGGCCCTATCTTGCAGGCGGCGCACCATGCCTTCGCGACTCGCGCAAGCTGTCATTGCTATTTTGTGCGAGCGCATGGTTCGTTTTTCTGTCAAGTAATTCACGTTGTCTAACTAGCAAGTGACTTTGCGTCCTCGGAGGTGTGCCGAAGGTGTGGCTAGGCGCGAAGCGCAAAAGATGCTATTATGCAGACGCAGAAAGGGATCCGCCAGTGACTGGAAAAAACCTGGTCATTCGTCAGTCACGCATTCCTGAAATGCTATTTTATGGACGCACAACGCAATAGGTAATGCAGTCCTTGTTCCAGCATAACAATGACGGCCACAACAATAATTATTACAATCGGAAAATCATTATGATGCTCAGGAAGATGTGGTTAACCACAATTTATTAGCCTGTAACAGAAAACGAGGTGAGGATATAAGAAGGGGGACGTTAAATGGAGAATCAAGTTTACTTTCGCTTTCGAATGAATACTCCGAGATATCTATCGGGACTAAATCAGCTTCCTTCGTGTCTTGTGCAGCCTGTAGACATCAATTTAATATTACCATACCCATTACGGCTCTAACTATGACTAGACCCGACGTGTGAGCTTGCTCGGTATTCAATATTTTAATTTCTTTAAATGCCCAAGGAGGAGATCAGCTGGTGTGATAGCAATTCACCAGGCGCTTTGCGCTGTTCGTTCTTAAAGGCAATGAGAGATTGATCTGTCATTGGTTATGCCTGTGTTACACCCATAACACACCCATGATTAATTAGGCATCCTAAGTTCAACCTTTTTGGACTTTGCGCCGGCGCGAGGTTCATTTTCTGCGCTGTGAAAATAGCAAAAAGCCGCCGACACGCCCCCAAAACCATATGCGCCATCCGCCAAACAACAGTTGACTTTGCGTCGTCAAAATAGGGCCCTTAGTGTAAGAGTCATCAGTCAATTACCTTACATATATGCCACACATCTAAATCATAATTCTATCTTATATAAACTTAAAAACAGGAAAATAATTTGTTACAATAGGCAGTTTTTCCTCTTATTTACAGTAACTTGATTTATAAGAAATCTGATCTGCTGTCTTAAATTATGCGTCCTCCGTGCCCATCATCTTGACATAAAGCCTATTATAAGTGCTGAGCATCACAAACCATAATCGGGGTGACCAGCACACAAACACAGCAAGCTATTACTTCTCCATAGGAATATGCATGGACAAATGAATCAGGCCCTTGGGTGTGAGTTTGGTTGATGACTCCCAGAGGTTCCCAGATCCTGCAGAGAGCTCGAACCCACCACGCTGCCAGCTACTACAAACCCCCGGTGTGAGAGTCAGATACTCTAACCACTGAGCTAAAAGCCCAGGCTTCTAACTCAGCAGCTAGAAGCGCCCAAAGAATTGAGTAGTGAGGATTTACACATACTGCCGCCTGCTAGCCGAGCTAGTTGGCATCCATTACACTCACTCCCCAAATTCTCACTCCCATCCGGGTCGTGGCACCAATGTAGCGCCGTGTCCGCGCCGCACACGGGTCTCGAACCCACCCCCCAGCCAGCTACAAATCCCCAGGCATGGGAGTCGGACGCTCTAACTGCTCTAATCAGACGCACTGAGCTAAAAGCCCAGGCTTCCAACTCAGCAGTTAGAAAGCATCAAAGGAATTGAGCTGTGTGGATTTACACGTACGTGATCTTTTTGGCTGGTGTTCCACTAGTGCTGCTTTTGGCTAGAGTCATTATCAGTACTGTATGAGTTAATTCATTAACCCTACAGAAGATGCACAATTTACCCAACTCTTCCAGGATGGCACACATCCTCATATGTCGTAACAAGTGTTTCCAAGCACAGTGTCCAGAAGATGGAGGCGATTTCAGAAGACAGGCTCCCTGTTTCTATGGGAGAGCTGGAGAGTACCATAATAGATCCTCAACCCAGTGAGACCAATATCTGCTCCTTTGTGGGAGGAGGAACAGAATAATCACTGCCCATGCCCTACAGAATGACCTTGAGCAGGCCATTGGTGTGAATGTCTCTGCCCAAACAATTAGAATGCTAGAGAACACCTCAAAGTTTGCACACAGACTTCCATTTGGCTAGACAATGGCAGTCTGACTGTCATTACGTATCGGAATGAAATCCTTGAACCCACTGTGAAACCCTATGGTGCAGTAAGTCTTAGGTTCCTCATGATGCATGACAATGCGACTATGTGGCCTGATGTGGCAAGAGTATGCACAATCACCTGACTTAAACCTGATGGAACAACTTAGAGACCTTAGAGACTTTACAGGAGTACAAGGATGCCCTTACACAGATCTAGGAGGACATTCCCCAAGACATTAATGTCTCATGCTGTGATGTTGTCTAGCATTCTTACAAGGAATTAGACTCCAGACAAAATATTGAGAAGCATTATGAGTTGCAGAAATTTAAATTTGGCAAAATGGAGAGCCTGCTGCATCATTATTTCACACTGAACGTCTGTAGGCTGATTTTTTTTTCATTTTGATGACACTTAGTGGCATCCTTTCTTAGACTTAGACTTGTTTATTGTCATTGAACAAATACACCATCAGTGTACATATCAAACGAAATATCGATGCATTTGAGCTCGTTAGTACATAAAAAAAGTGTAAAATATTCACAGAATACAGTATCATATGATTCAATTTAGTTACAACTTAGTTTACCACTACCATGAGTCAAAGCAGCCGCTGCCAGTGACCGGCGCCGCCATCATTAATTCCAAAAGGCATTGATATATTTACATCTGTTTGTAAACATCCATTTTTTTCACATAGCTGCTGTTTTCAAAATGTTCCTTTAAATTTATTTAGCAGTGTATACAGTACAGCTAAATATACAAACCTCTTGGGATAGTTAGGGAAAGTTAAAGGCATTTTAAGGATGAGCGTAGGCTATTGTAACATTTATACAGTTAGTGCTATTCTTGCAGTTTGAGTGGCACTAAAATTACAATTTGGATTGAATCTCCAGACTATTGATATGCATTCTGTTACAGTTTTGGTCCAGAGTATCATGAAAACAATTTTGTTTTGATTAACTTTAGAATTTTTACTCAAATCTATATAGCAGCACATTAAATATAATACATATTAAAATAATAGTTTTTTTTAAAAACTAGTAAATCAGTTTTATTCATATTTTGAGTTCACAGAGCAGTTTACAGTGTAGATAATCTTTTCTCCCCAATATCAATAGTTTTTGTACATTCTATTGTTGTTCCATGTTTTCTTTTAACCAGAATAGATCAGTCACCCATATTGAATTATTGCATTTGTAACCACTCATAAATTTGAGTCAGAAACTAGAAATATCTGAAAACTGAATTTGTTGAATTTGGGTACTGGTTTCAAACCTAGCCAGCATGATGCATAGGCCTACATGTTAATCTTTTCAATAAAAAAGATACTTCTAATATGTTGTTGTATTGAGTCAATAGTAATTGTATCCATATATAGTCAACTTTGGAGGTAATTATAAATATAATATTAGATTGATGATTGTAGGAGAACTTCATCATGCATCAAAGGTTGGCTTATGATCGAACAGTATAGGCCTAGAGGTAGTTTGCTCATTTTCTTTCTTTTTTTTCAATTCCGCCTAAGTTATGCTAGACTTATTTAAGTTATTTCAGGTACCAGGTGTCTTTGCACTCTATTTCAAACTTATCATCTCAAAGTATACTACCCTGAGCATATATTGAACCAATTTAAACTTATCCAGTGGCCTTAAAAGAACATTACCATTAGGGTTCCTCTTCATATTAAAACAAATATATATACGTTTTTCATGGATTTTGTTTTTTGAGCTCTGCACAGGAATTTTCAACATTTCAGGTGGGCTCCTAGGCTAAAATCACTCAGGAGACCCCAAGGAAGCTTCATGTAAAATTTGACGCTTTTGTCCGCTCGGTAACGGTAGTTTCACTAAGCCACTAGACTACAGATCAGAGATCAAGGCTTTAAACCAGTTCACTACAAAAACGAACCAACCGATTGACAATTTGCCAACATTTAAAATAGGCTGACCAGAACCACCACCACCTGTTACATGTTTCCTTGCTTGTTCTGCTTTCAATGACGTTAACTTGGATAGAGTAGGCTTAAGTTATGGGCCAGGGTACCAATTGTTGAGAGGAGAGAAGCACTGTTATAAAAAGTATGCTTGAGATTGTATGTGCACACAAAATTAGTAAAATACATGATCATAAGAGCGACTTTGCGAAGCCAAAATGGGTTTTCAATATTCATTTCAGAAATGCGGACCCAGGCTATTTAATTAAACAATCGGCCATGGTGCACTTGGACCAACTGTCCTTTCAGGCTAGCCTTCTTTAAAATAGACACAATTCACAATACCCTTGTCCTGTCCATTCAGGCCTACCTTCAAAACGGTGTTACGCACCATCCTCCCTTATAAACTCAGTAACAATACGAAGATGGACCGAGAGGGATGAAAACTGCTTTTGTTACTTTCGTTTTCACAGCTCCACAGCTCTCCGCTTAGCCTTGTAGCCTGTAGTATTTTTTAGTTTTTAAACTAGCACTGTGATTAGTCAAAGTCTTTTTTTCCAACAGGTTGCTGGCCAATGCAGTTGCCTCATGCGCGAATTGCTGAATCGGAAAGATCTTTGAACTCGAAGCCGTCAGAGGCTTTATGCGTATTTTGAAGTGTTCATTCGTAGTAGCGTAGTTTGATGTCTATATGCGTATCTGCTACGCAAAATGCGTAAAGCTTGGCAGGTCTGCACAGCTTACCTGGGGAAAGAACTGCAGAGCAAAAGGGACAAACAGCACTGCGAACACTAATACCAGATAGGAAACACACAGAAGTGAAGAAACTCACCGTGCTCTCCTGAAGAGTTTCATAGCTGGGAGAAGCCTCTTGCGTCCTGCTTCTGATGTGTTATATTTCTTTAAGTCAAACTCCTCTGACACCTCCCCAGACATCAGCAGCATGTGGGCAAGTGCTGAGCAATGAGCAGGAGATAATTCATCTTGGATTTCTGATGGAGACTCCAGATATTTCTGGATTTCCATATGCATGAAACGATCATTAACCTCAAACAAGCAGTGGAAAAGATTGATGCATCTTTGAGGAGAGAGATCCCCTCTGTTAAGGCCCTTAATGTACTGGCATATGTCACTGACAATGAGTTTGTCCAATGGGCTGGATATGATGTTCTGTGATATGATGTTCCTTGGGTTGTCTGTGATGTTCTGTAATGTGTGTGTGATGTCCCTTAGGCTGTGTGTGATGTCCTGTATTGTGAATGTGATGCCCGATAGGTTGTGTGTGGAGTCATGTAGATTAGGATCATAGGCGAAGCCCTGTAGTTTGTCTATGATGTACCATAGACAGTATGAGATGTCCTGTAGATTCAATCTGTGTGTGATGTCCCGTGAGTCTGGGATTGGTTTTGAGTGTGATGATCTGCAGTCCCTCTGAGACTGTCAGGATCTGTCGGATGAGATTGTGTGTGATGCTCTGCATTCTTTGTGAGACTGTCTGGATCTGTGGGATGAGATAGTCTGTGATCTGCGGTCCCTGTGAGACTGTCAGGATCTGTGGGTGGAGATTATGTGTGATCTGCAGTCCCTGTGAGACTGCCAGTATCTGTGGGTGGAGATTATGTGTGATCTGCAGTCCCTGTGAGTTGAGATTGTCTGTGATGATCTGCAGTCCCTGTGAGACTTTCAGGATCTGTGGGATGAGATTGGCTGTGATGCTCTGCATTCTGTGTGAGATGGTCTGGATCTGTGGGATGAGATAGTCTGTGATGATCTGCAGTGCCTGTGAGACTGTCTGGGTCTGTGGGTGGAGATTGTGTGTGATGCTCTGCATTCTGTGTGAGACTTCCTGGATTTGTGGGATGAGATTGTCTGTGATGATCTGCAGTCCCTGTGAGACTGTCGGGATCTGTGGGTGGAGATTTTGTGTGATGCTCTGCATTGTGTGTGAGATTGTCTGGATCTGTGGGATGAGATTGTCTGTGATGATCTGCAGTCCCTGTGAGACTGTCAGGATCTGTGGGTGGAGATTGTGTGTGATGCTCCACATTCTGTGTGAGACTGTCTGGATCAGTGGGTTGAGACTGTGTGTGATGATCTGCGGTCCCTGTGAGACTGTCTGGGTCTGTGGGTTGGGATCGTCTGTGATGTCCATCAGGCGGTGTGCGATATCCATCAGGCGGTGTGCGATATCCTGTAGGTCGGGGCTGTGTGTGATGTGATATCCGAGGTTCCGAAGGCTGTCTGTGATGTCATGTATGCCATGTTTGATGTTTATTTTGTCCAGGTTCGGAGTGCTGTCCCACAGGTCCATCAGAAGATTGTGATTTCTCACCAGTGAAATACCCATAAGGAAGCGGAGGAAGAGATCCAAGTGTCCACTCTTACTCTTCAAAGCCTCATCCACTCCCATCCTAATTAGTATGTAGTGAATGTTACGAGTTTTGTCTCTCAGGAACATTTTTGAGTGTTCTTTACATGCGTCAAAGAGGGATTTCTGTGGCATAATACCCTTAATCACATGACAGTTAAACACATGTACAGCTGCCAGAAACTCCTGGATACTCAGATGCACAAAGCAGTAGACCTTCCTGCGGTGAAACACAGATTCCTCCTTGAAGATCTCAGTGCACATGCCAGAATACAATGAAGCTTCAGTGACATCAATGCCACACTCTCTCAGGTCTTCTTCATAAAACATGAGGTTGCCCGTCTTCAGATTCTTGAATGCCAGTTCAGCCAGCTTAAGGATGACTTCTCTCTGTGATCGCAGAGGACCCGCTTGATGTGTTCCACTTCTGCCTTGATATTTCTGATCTTTCCTTGTTGTCTGGATGAGTAAGAAATGTATAAACAATTCAGTCATAGTCTTGGGAATCTCATTGGTCTTTGTCCATTTTGGCATCTGCTGGAACACAGTGGCTGTAATCCAGCAAAAGACTGGAATGTGGCACATGATGTGGAGACTCTGGCATGCCTTAATGTGTGTGATTATTCTGTTGGCCTGATAGTCATCACTAATTCTCTTCCTGAAGTACTCTTCTTTCTGTGGGTCATTAAACCCTCGAACTTCTGTAAACTGGCTGATGTACTGGGCAGGAACTTGACTGGCGGCTGCTGGCCGTGATGTTATCCAGATTTGTGCCGAGGGAAGCAGACTTCCCTGAAAAAGGCTTGATATCAGAACATCCACAAGTGATGTTTGTTTAACGTCAGACACCATGTTCTGTTCATAATTCAACAACAATCGACTCTCATCCAAACCATCAAAGATGAAGATAATCTGATAGTCTTTGTAATTTTCACCTTCTTTCAGTTCTTTCAGCTTAGGGTGAAAGTCAAGCAGGAGACTGTGAAGACTATACTGATGATTTTTTACTAAATTCAGCTCACGGAAAGGAAGAGGAAACATGAAATCTATACTCTGATTGGCTACCCCATCTGCCCAATCAATAATAAACTTCTGCACTGTGACTGTTTTTCCAATGCCGGCTACACCATTGGTCATGACAGTTCTGATGCTCTTTTCCTGTCCAGGTAAGGGTTTGAAGATGTCATTGCAGTTGATTTGTGTGTCATCTGAAGTTTGAAATCTGTAAGTTGAGTCTAGCTGCCAAACCTCATGTTCCTTATTCACCCCTTCACTCTGTCCCTCTGTGATGTAGAGCTCTGTGTAGATATTACTGAGGAGGGTCTCTGATCCTGGCTTGACTATTCCTTCAGATATCTTCTCAAACCTCCTCTTCAGACTGGCTTTATGTTTCTGAATAACGGTCTTCAAAACTTCATCTGTTAAATATTAAAAGTGAACAAAGTCTTTTTAACACTTATAAGAAAATGTAAAAGCAAATTAATTGTTTATCTATTGTACATCAGTACACAAACACACAAAATCCAGACATTAAAAATATTGTTACAATAGCTGTAAAATTACACTAGTTGTTTACTTTGTACACCTCTTTTGTACCTCTCGCGACAACATACTTGTGAACTGTTAAAGCATTAGACAGCTAGAAAAATGTAAAAGCCCTTGGAGAGTGCCGACCTCCGTCAAGGTAATGTCAATGTCAATGTGAAATTTATTTACAAAGCACTTTATATTCAACAGAAGTCAACCAAAGTGCTATAAGATAAAAAAATAAACAATAGAATAAAAAAGCATCAAAAACAAAAATAGACAGAAATAAGAAACTTAATATATCTTAAATTATCTTTTGTATAAAAAATTAAACAGAAAAACAAAACGAAAAGTGGGGAAGTTAAACTTAATCTAACTTAGTCTTAATATTGTTATGAAATAATAAATACAGTATACATAAAATACTAATTAAAGGGGAGGTTCGGTTTTTACCACATTTAGCCCCTTTTCTAGAGTGTCTAGGGTGCAATAGAACGATTGACACCAACATTTGGATGATTGGTCCTGTCTCGAGTATACGGCTATTTCAGAACCCCCCTTTCCTGCTTCAGACAGGCTAGCTTTGTGCATGTCTGACAATGTTCCCTAAAACCACCTAAAACATTGTTATTTTCAAATATGCTACTCACCGAGTCATCAGTGCTGTTATATGAGCATGCAAAACAATTCTCGTCGTGAAACCCATTCCTGTCGTGTTTTATTGAGCATTTTGAAAATCCTGGAACTATTTTCTCTGACATCTCACAGCCGCCTATAAACTTCCGCTGTACGCTTAGCTGTAGACTTTTCACAAGCTGTGCAACTCTTCACGTTCAAACGTACAGCGGAAGTTTATAGGCGGCTGTGAGATGTCAGAGAAAATAGTTCCAGGATTTTCAAAATGCTCAATAAAAATTCTGAAATAGCCGTATACTCGAGACAGGACCAATCATCCAAATTTTGGTGTCGATCGTTCTATTGCACCCTAGACACTCTAGAAAAGGGGCTAAATGTTTTAAAAACCGAACCTATCCTTTAATCATGTGTCGCCTAGACTACAATCAAGAAAAATAGACAAAAATAAAACTTAATCTAACTTACCTAATTTAACTAATAGGATAGGCCTACATAAATTACATGACATTATAAGCTAGGGAGTAAAGGTGAGTTTTAAGATTGGATTTGAATAAAGATAGAGAAGGGGCCATCCTAATATGAAGGGAAGCTTATTCCACAGTTTAGGGGCTACTGTTGCAAAGGCACAATCACCACGGCATTTGTATTTAGTTTTGGGGATCATAAGCAATAACTTCTCTGTTGATCTAACCATTCTTCATGGTGTGTACCTAAGCAGTAGGTCAGAAAGATAAGAAGGGGCTCTACCGTTTAAAGATTTCAATTCAATTCAATTCAGTTTATTTGCCAGACACTTGTCCAAATACACATAATATCAATAGTACAAACAAAAAGAGATACACATCAACACAGAACAAGAATTAAAATCTATACAGACATTTTATCTAGTGCGCTCTCAGCCTGGATTTATACCTTGCGCTACACACATACAGTGTACCACCAAGATATTATTGGAAGAATCATCCAGGTGTATTGAAAACTTGTGCATTAAATTTCTTAAAAGTGTGCGAAGTGTGCTTACTCTTACAGACACAAACATCTGACTAGCACTCCCTCCTCTGGGAAACTTTCAGTAGGATTCTTAGAGCACCATTGTCTGCTACGTGTAGTTTCTGCATGGTCGACTTTTTGTAAAAGGACCACAGGTGTGCAGTGTAAAGTGGTGCGCAGTATGCCTTGAACAGAGCTACTTTGACTTGTGTGTCTTTGTAAGTTAAAAGTAAGATTTCATAATCAATTTTGTGTTGCACTGAGAACCAATGAAGGGAAGCTAGAATAGGGGAGATGTGATCTCGCTTGCGTGTGCCCGTCAAAAGGCGGGCAGCACTATTCTGAACTAATTGTAGGCGTGAGAGAGAGCTCTGGTTAAGGCCTACAATAGAGAGAGTTACAGTAATCTAATCTAGAGGTTATGAATGCATGGATCACTTTTTTCAAAATCACTGAGGAAAGAAAGGGCTTGACTTCAGTCATTTCAGCCACCCATACTAATTTACATCTGTGATACACTTCACATTAAATATGTTAGAATTTGTAGAATACCAACCAGTTTGTTTGCTGATATAGTGCCCACTGCTTTTGACAGATTCTGCTGCTCTGCTCATGGATTGATCATCATTCTCATCAACTTTCAGTCTATTGGATCACAACATAATGAGTACAATAAGGCGTGCACTGTAAATGACCAGTTCCAGATTTTTCAACATGTTTTTTGAATTGGATGTGCATTACACCTCTCACAATAGATCTATTGCAGAAAATCTCTCATCCAACTCCTTTGTGATGCAGTGCCTAATCTGCATTAGGCTGCAACAAATATCAGATGGTGGTCACCATTTATTGATTTGTTCCATGTCCTAATACCTATATTGTCAGAAAATTTCCTCCAAATCTGTGCAGATCTTTTTGAGCTATTTTGCAGATGATCAAATGCCAGTGAAAAAAAGTTATTCCTGTTTGAATTTCCTCTTTGGCAGATGTAATACCAATGGAGTGTACTTCCATACAGCTGTTTGGAGCGGGCGGTGGTAGTGTAGTGGTTAAGGACACTGACTCTAGTGGGTTGGTAGTTTAGAAGTTGGGGGTTCGAATCCCGGCTGCCACTGTTGTGCCCTTGAGCAAGGCACTTAACCCTAAGTTGCTCTCGGGGAGACTTGCCCTGAACTAATTGATAGTTGACAAAATGTAAGTCGCTTTGGATAAAAGCGTCTGATAAATGTAATGTAAATGTTTAAATTTAGCAAAAATGTTTTCAAAACTGTATAGATGTGCCTTGTTTAAATTATCCCCCATATCAAGGCAATATTTGTGGGAAAATTTCTGAATTTGCATTCTGATTTTGCTGTGGTGTAAAGGCTGACACATGCAGCATCTATTAAGTTTTAAAAGTCAGTCCTTCCTGCTTCATGTGTGGAGCCCTGGGCGGTGCCAATGTCCATTTCTCTGAGCCCACATGGCCGCCAAGGGCTGTCTAATATTTAGCAGTGGCCTTATAGCTGGCTACGACCATGCTCTTTCCCTGTGTGTGTGTGTGTGTGTGTGTGTGTGTGTGTGTGTGTGTGTGTGACTCACTCAGGATCAGGGTGTGTTGGTTCACTGCTGAAGGTTGGAGGTAAATGCACAGACTGATCACTCTTCATAGATACACACCTAAGAGCAGAACATACTACAATTCAGCCATTGCAGATTTCAATTTGTGTGTGTGTGTGTGTGTGTGTGTGTGTGTGTGTGTGTGTGTGTGTGTGTGGGGGGGTGTTTGTGTGTGTGGTGTCTGACTCACTCAGGATCAGGGTGTGTTGGTTCACTGCTGAAGGTTGGAGGTAAAAGCACAGACTGATCACTCTTCATAAATACACACCTAAGAGCAGAACATACTACAATTCAGACAATGACAATTAATAGAATACATTTTAACAGTGATACACTGTGTATGTTAATCATGTGTGTGTGTGTGTGTGTGTGTGTGTGTGTCATACTATACATACTATAGTAATCATGTGTGTGTGTGTGTGTGTGTGTCACAGCACTGGTTGCTGGCTATTCTCGGGTAGGATAGACTGCCTGATCATAGATACACATGTCGGAAGAGAAGCACACTCAGACAAGTGTCCATTTCCCATAAGCCAAGTTGCTAACCAGTTAGCTACGTAGCTAGTTTGCAATGGGAAATGATATTGCAACCAACAAAGTTGCTAACTTCAGCAACTATCATTTTGAGAAACAGACCCCTGATTAGCAGATTACATTTAGTGTGGTTCCACCGTTTGTGGGTTTGAGTGCCATTTGAATGTTATACAACTTACCCTTTATCAGGACGTGCAAGTTGATGGCTGGAGTGTGAATTATCAGGCTTGTCTGGAAGTTTGTGTCTCTTCATTCTGAAAGCTGTGTAAGAGTCTTTCCACACCAGAACAGACTGACACATGCAGCATCTATTAAGTTTTAAAAGTCAGTCCTTCCTGCTTCATGTGTGGAGCCCTGGGCGGTGCCAATGTCCATTTCTCTGAGCCCACATGGCCGCCAAGGGCTGTCTAATATTTAGCAGTGGCCTTATAGCTGGCTACGACCATGCTCTTTCCCTAGGGTGTGTGTGTGTGTGTGTGTGTGTGTGTGTGTGTGTGTGTGTGTGTGTGTGTGTGTGTGTGTGTGTGACTCACTCAGGATCAGGGTGTGTTGGTTCACTGCTGAAGGTTGGAGGTAAAAGCACAGACTGATCACTCTTCATAGATACACACCTAAGAGCAGAACATACTACAATTCAGCCATTGCAGATTTCATTTTGTGTGTGTGTGTGTGTGTGTGTGTGTGTGTGTGTGTGTGTGTGTGTGTGTGGGGGTGTTTGTGTGTGTGTGTCTGACTCACTCAGGATCAGGTGTGTTGGTTCACTGCTGAAGGTTGGAGGTAAAAGCACAGACTGATCACTCTTCATAAATACACACCTAAGAGCAGAACATACTACAATTCAGACAATGACAATTAATAGAATACATTTTAACAGTGATACACTGTGTATGTTAATCATGTGTGTGTGTGTGTGTGTGTGTGTGTGTCATACTATACATACTATAGTAATCATGTGTGTGTGTGTGTGTGTGTGTCACAGCACTGGTTGCTGGCTATTCTCGGGTAGGATAGACTGCCTGATCATAGATACACATGTCGGAAGAGAGCACACTCAGACAAGTGTCCATTTCCCATAAGCCAAGTTGCTAACCAGTTAGCTACGTAGCTAGTTTGCAATGGGAAATGATATTGCAACCAACAAAGTTGCTAACTTCAGCAACTATCATTTTGAGAAACAGACCCCTGATTAGCAGATTACAATTAGTGTGGTTTAGGGTTGCCACATTTGAATTGTGAAAATCCGGGACATTTTTTTTTTTTTTTTTTTGGGGGGGGGGGGGGGGGGGGGGTGTCAAAGGGTCAAAGGACACAAACATGTACAGCAGTGACAACATTCATGGTAAAAGTGTAAAATACAAAACATGACCGCTATTGAAAAGATAAATTTAAAAAAAAAAAAAAAAGAAGAAGAAGAAGAAGAAGAAGAAGAAGGCCAACGCACATGTCGCCTACCTCGGTGCTCGGGCCCTACGATGCTTGCGCAATGGCTTTCTCTGCACTGTTTCAAGCTGCAGTAGACTATTCCCTTTGTAGGTAGCCTGATCTTGATCATTTTTTCTGAGATGGGCTGTTCGTTCATGATTGAATAAGGCTGAACACTTAAACTTTCAGGCTAGACCTAACAGGTTTAGGCGATTTTACGCGCTGAGGAATATTTTTAGGACGTCTGTGTTGTTTTTCACAACTGTCGGGAAATGTGCAAGGAGATCGCTAAAATGCATATAGGCCTAACAATAATACTGATCTTGATCTTTTTTTTCTGATATGGTCTCTTCGTTCATGACTGAATAAGGCTGAACACTTAAAGTTTCAGGCTAGACCTAACAGGTTTAGGCGATTTTACGCGCTGAGGAATTCTTTTAGGACGTTCTGTGTTGTTTCACAACTGTCGGAAAATGCGCAAGGAGATCGCTAAAATGCATAACATTAATACAAAGAAACTTACTCCTATTAAAGCCTTAATGCTTTTCGTGAACATGGTTTGAATTACAGTCTGAGGAAGAAAAATATTTGCTTGTTCTAGTTCAGTGAGTGGTCCATCAAAATGATAAATCTGACAGTCAGGTAGTCTATGGTAGGCTATAGTCCGCCTATTTATAAAATTGAAAAGGTAGCCTACCTATACTCCAATTTGTGACTAATGAATGCTACCAGTGAGGCCTACAAAGGCTATCCTGTAACTCAGGATCACTCGCTCCATTAAATGCAGGAGACTCCCAGAGATTAGCACAGACTCTTGGCTTGTCCGCAAATAACCAGTCACATAAAAGCAAGCGTGCGCCTACAGCATCCCACGGCAAGACTTGGCCAATCTAAAATAGTGGCAGGGAACACTACACAGTCGAATAATATAGGTTTGTTCAGAGGTGAAACTAATGAACATGTGAAGAACATTTTCACAAAAAACCGGGACAATATGCGTCCCGGGAAGAATTATCAGTTTTCCAGGACAGACGCACAAAAAACGGGACAATCCCGGGAAATAGAGTACATGTGGCAACACTA
>JAODXP020000036.1:798520-820397 GCA_027497455.2 Sardinella longiceps | reverse complement strand
TAAGGACCTTTTTGGTCAATTTTGGGCCGGGCTGACATAATTTACTCCTAATTTTCTGGCTAGTCCAATTAAATCTCTCATCCTCATGGCATTTGTTTAATTTACAGTGTTACTTTAGCTTGCCAAGTTATTACTAAATAAAATCATGGTGGGCCAGCGTGGCCAAAACTGCCCCTGCTGCTTTCATAACCTGCACGTAAATAAATGCAATAAAAGAGAAGATTGCTTGAGTATTAAAATGGTAAATTATTTGTAAAGTGATGAGCAGGGAGAGCTGAGGGGCACTAAAAGCAGCTGCCCACACTCTAAAAAATAAAGGTGCCAGAAACGGTTCTTCAGAGCGATGCCATAGAAGAACCTTTTTTAGTGCTTCAAAGAACCATTGAGGTAATAGTTCTTTAAAGAGCCATTCAAGATAGAAGACCCAAACAACACAAAAATAATTTCGTTGCCGTGTGGACAGGGCCTCAGTGATATAACTTTGTTACGGTAAGACAGAGGGTCATGGTACATGGTTTGGATTAACGTTTTATTCAGAATTATTATGGCTGGCAAAATGAAGACATTCGACATACACTTAAAGTTACAAGGTAAAACAAAGAATATTATTTATAGTATGTATTATACTGCATGTATACTAGTATGTCTACAGACACACAAATTGAGCAAATAAATAAACCTATAGTGCAGAGAATTCACTTTTTTTTATCATATTTCTTTTTTTTTTTTTTGGCTGAAAGGATGCCTGTTATTCCCTGAAAAAAAGTTTAGTCACAATTTTGTTCTCATCTAATTCTCATTAGAATGGTAACAATAACAACAGCAAGCCATATTGTTGATCTGCTCTCACATGAAAACAGTACAGCAATCAAACAGGAAAACTTCTTTTAAAACATCAGTTCACATACACTCCTCTTCCTCTGGAGAACAGAGAATATCTAATGAAGACCAGAGAGGAAGAGAGGAGAAGAGATGAGGGCATAAAGATATGAAGGGAAAGGGGGTAGAGAGCAGTGAGGAGGAGGAAAGGAAAGGGGGATATGGAGCGTTGGAGAAAGAGAGAGAAGGAGAGGAGGATATGGAGCAGTGGAGAAAGAGAGAGAAGGAGAGGGGGAAATGGAGTGGTAGAGAAAGAGAGGAAGAGAGGAAGAGGGGGGACATGGAGTGGTAGAGAAAAAGAGGAGGAGAGGGGGATATAGAGCGGTGGAGAAAGAGAGAGGAAAGAGGGGGATAAGGACAAGTGAAGAAAGAGGCTATTGACCTTAAAACCCTCTTTGATTAAACCATGTGACAGGAGGATTGGGACAGATAGAAGGAAGAGAAAGAGAGAGAGAGAGAGAGAGAGAGGCAGAAGAAGAGGAGAGGGAGGAGAAAAAGTAAACAAGGAAAAAAAGAGGGATGAGAAAGACAGAGGGGAGACAAGGGAAGCGAATGAGAACACATGAGTAAAATGAGAGGATGAAAAAAGAAAAGGAGAAAGAGGTGGATGGGAAACAGATGGAAGGGGATGAGGAGAAAGAGAAAAGGAGGAGGAGGGGAGGAGAGAGCAGAGAAAGAAGAAGTAGGGATAGAAAAAGAAAATAAATATAAAGTGCAGTGGAAGATAGAGGGAAGGGGGGTGAGTGAGTAAAAAGAGGAAGATGGAGGTGAATGGATGAAAAAGGAAAAGAGAAACAGGGATGAGAAATGGAGGAGGGAAGAGGGAATAAAGAAAGGAAGATAATGATAGAAAGAGAATGGGCAGAACAAGGAAGAAGGAGAGAGACAAAAGGAGGAGAGAGAGAGAGAAAGAGAGAGAAGGGAGGTGACAGGTGGCTGTACCTGTTGGAGGAGGAGCTCATGTGATCTGGCACAGGGACACTGAGGAGTCAGATAACCATTCCAGCCTAATCCCTGGATAGAGGGGCTCAGTGAATGTGGAGTGGAACGTGTGCAGGTGTGTGAGTGTATCAGAGATGACCCTATAGAAGGACACAGCGCCGGCCGACCAGTCCAGGTAAACTCCTACTCTTCTGGAGCTGGAGGAGGGGACAGGTATGTCAGTGTATTTATTATTGTGCCTGGCAGAGTAACTGTGAGGAGAGCAGTACAGACTCCAGGACTTGGCATTCCGTCCCATTATGACATCATCACTGTTCCCTTTCCTCTTGATGCTTTTATAGGCCACAGCTATATCAGCCCCTCTATTCCCACTCCACTCAGCCTCCCAGTAGCAGCGTCCAGACAGACCCTCTCTACACAACACCTGATCCCAGTAGTCAAATCTCTCTGGGTGGTCAGGATACGGCTGCACCTTATTCACACATGTCACCTTTCTGTTCCCCTCAGAGAGAGAGAGATTTATGTATGCTGTGTTTGGGTCCAGTGTGAGTTTACAGGCATCTGCACACAAGAGGAGAGAGAGAGAAACATCCTCATCAGAATATGGGGAGACACACACACACACACACACACACACACACACACACACACACACACACACACACACACACACACACACACAAAGAGTGAGGATGAGAGAAAGGAAGGGGGAGGAGGAGGGTAGAGATGGAGGGAACATAAAGAAAAGAGGGGAAAGAGATGAGGGAGAGCAGATGAGGAATGGAAGGAAGAGGAGTGGAGAGATGGAAAGAATATAAAGAGGAGGAAACAGAGAGACAGAGAGAGAGAGAGAGAGAGAGAGAGAGAGAAGGAGGAGTGGGGAGATGGAGGGAACAGAAAAGAGGAGGGGAAGAGAGGGGTAAAGGGGAGGAGCGCGCGCGCACACACACACACACACACACACACACACACACACACACACAAAGAACAAAATGGAGAGGAAGGGAAGGAGGGAAAACAAATTGAGGTGGAAAGGGGAGACTGACACAGTGACACACACACACACTCACACACACACAAATATACACACAAGCACAAACAAACACCGACATTCACACACTTACACACACACAGAAAGAAAAGTGGAAGGGAAGGAGTAGGAGTGGAGAGATGGAGGGAACAGAGAGAGAGGAGGGGAAATGAGGAAACACACACACACACACACACACACACACACACACACACACACACACACACACACACACACACACACACACACACACACACACACACACACACACACACACACACACACACACATACAAGCACACACACACACACACAGCCAGACACAAACAAACAAACCAACAAACACACACACACACACACTTACACACACACAGAAAGAAAAGTGGAAGGGAAGGAGTAGGAGTGGAGAGATGGAGGGAACAGAGAGAGAGGAGGGGAAATGAGGAAACACACACACACACACACACACACACACACACACACACACACACACACACACATACAAGCACACACACACACACACACACACACACACACACACACACACACACACACACAAACAAACAAACCAACAAACACACACACACACACACACACACACACACACACACACACACACACACACACAGAAAGAGAAGATGATAAAGGTGGACAGGGAACAGACAGACTCTCCACACCTCCATCATCTTCTGTGTATGTGTGTGTGTATGTGTGTATGTGTATGTTTGTGTCTGTATGTGTGCATTTGTTTGTTTGTGTCTGTGTGTGTATGCATATGCTTGTGTGTGTCTGTGTGTGTGTATGTGTGCTTGTGTGTGTGTGTGTGTGTGTGTGTGTGTGTGTGTGTGTGTGTGTGTGTGTGTGTGTGTGTGTGTGTGTGTGTGTGTGTGTGTGTGTGGAGAGGATGAAGATGAGAAAAGAAGATGCTGTATATATCCATAATATGTGTTTAATTTGTGCTGCTTTGACCAATGTCAGTCATATAGCTAATTCACTCTTGTGTGCATCTATTAAAATTTGTGTCTTTGAGTATCATTATTTTGAATTGTGGACACAAATAAAGAAGTAAAATGTGTGTGTGTGTGTGTGTGTGTGTGTGTGTGTGTGTGTGTGTGTGTGTGTGTGTGTGTGTGTTCACTCTCTTCCCCTCCTCTCTTTCTGTTCCCTCCATCTCTCCACTCCTACTCCTTCCCTTCCTCTTCATCTTTTCTTTCTGTGTGTGTGAGCGTCTGTGTCAGTGTGTGTGTGTGTGTGTGCGTGTGTGTGTTTCCTCTTCCCCTGTCCGACATACGCACACGCACACACATAGACACACACACACACAAAGACACACAAAGACACACACACACACACACACACACACACACACACACACACACACACACACACAGAAAGAAATGATTAAGAGAGAGAGAGGAAGGGAAGGAGGAGGACTGGAGAGATGGAGGGAACAAAAAGAGAGGAGGAAAGACACACACACTAACACACACACACACACACGCACACACACACACACACACACACACACACACACACACACACACACACACACACCCAAATGGATAGAGGAAGTAAATAAGAACATAGGGGAAAACAGGTTGGATGGAGAAAAGAGAGGAGGGGAAAGAAGGGAGAATAAAAGAACAACAAGAAAGAGGAGGAGAGATGGATGGAGCAAAAACAGAGGAAGACAGGAGGGTTGAGTAAAGTGTGTATTAGGTAAGACAAAAGCTTTTGAGTTGTGTTGATAATACTTTGAATACAGTGTCTCATTTTGCAGGAGATAAGAGGCAGTTAACATTTTGTGTAAGGAATTAATGGATGGATCCTCTGTTTCTGCCCTGTGTGTGTGTGTGTGTGTGTGTGTGTGTGTGTGTGTGTGTGTGTGTGTGTGTGTGTGTGTGTGTGTGTTTACCAAACTCACATTGTAGGAACTCCTCTCTGGTTGTTGGTGGCTTTGAAGGTAAAACATCCTGGACTTGAGTCACTATTGATTTGGAGGAAAAGTTAAACAACAATACAGCATAATGCAACATATTTCCTAATGTCAGTAAAATCTGTTGTGTGAAATTATGAGTATTTAGTATCCATGAATCAGATCTCCTTCCCCAGAAAAGCAAACATGGAAAAGCACCTTCAGAGTCTCTCTGGCTATCAGTGTTACATGTACAGTATATGAACTTCATCCCTTACATTACATTATGTACAGTACAGATATGCGCCTGGAGAATCAACAGTTCCAGAAGTTCACAACTCTGGCATATCAAAGACATCATCATCAGCTGATGATGGCCTAGTGCCGAAACGCGTACTTGCGGACATGTTCCAATAAATGTGTAAAAAGATACAACGAGAGTGCGTTTTTTTTACGTTTTAATGCACGTCCTAATTTAAACCAGCACCCAAAGACCTAGTAATATAGCGAGTAGAGCGCTCCTATCACCCTAATATCAAAGACATCAATCACATGTCTGCAAACATAAGTCAGGAATGTGACCAACCAGCTCCAGAAGTCTTGAAAACTTCCTGCTTGCAGAGATTCTCCAGCTGCTCCTTCAGTGTGGAGACAGATTTCCTCACAGCCTCAAAAGAGAGACTTTGGTTCACACAGGTGGCAGGTAAGTCTTTAGACTCAGGTAGCTCACTGACTGACTGGAAGGTCTACATGAAGTAATGACAGAGACAGATACAGAGAAATACTCAGTATAAATGTATGACTAAATTGACAAACCAAAAAATATTTTGTGTACAAACAATCCATGAGAATTATACCTTGAGGAAGTTAATGTGATCATCTATGTGTGACAGCTGTTCCAGCTCAGCATCTCTCTTCTTCAGCTCAGCAATCTCCTGCTCCAGTCGCTTCAGGAGTCCTTCAGCCCGACTCACCTCAGCCTTCTCCTGAGCTCTGATCAGCTCCGTCACCTCAGAGCGCCTTCTCTCAATGGAGCGGATCATCTCAGTAAAGATCCTCTCACTGTCCTCCACTGCTGTCTGTGCAGAACTCTGGTATAGACACACATTGGAAGAGTGGAGGAAACCATCTAAGCAACTCAATCACTAGTCAGACAGAAGTAAATATGTTTGTTGAGGGGAAGAGCTTGTTGTATTGATCAATTAAGAATAGATTTTGCTCTAGGCCAGTGGTGTCAAACTCATTTTTTTTCATCACAGGCCACAAGAGCATTAGACTATGCTTGTTGCTGTTGGATGAAAAAAAAAGAAGAAAAAAAAAAGCCTAATTCTGTCCTCCTTTAGTGTGCATGCAGGGTTGCCAGTAGGCTATTGTGTTGGAGAAACCTAATTATTGTTTGTGAATGGCATTTACAAGCAGACCACATGGCTAAAATTCTTCTGAAGCTTTTTGAATTGGGCTGCACAAAATTAGGTGAAGGGCCGTAACATGAAGCCCTGTTCTAGGCTCTTTCACTCACTCCGATCCCCCAGTGTATCTGGAAGTAGGTATTAACACTCACTCCGATCCCCCAGTGTATCTGGAAGTAGGTATTAACACTCACTCCGATCCCCCAGTGTATCTGAAAGTAGGTATTAACACTCACTCTGATCCAGGGGCGTCAGAAGCATTTTGAATGTGGGGGGGGGGACAGATTGTACCAATTTCTGTGATATCAATATTCACATAATACACATAAAGAAAGCTTATTGCGAGGTTTGTATCAACAAGTGTGGTGTGTCCCAATACTTTCTGGGCCGAGAGGAAGAGCCTTTCAGCTCTTCAAACCGGCCCTTCAAACCGAGGGATGTCGGGTGCAGACTCCGAACGAAGTGTAGATGGAATTACCCAAGATTCTTTGCAGATGAGGGGCCTCTCACATTGGAGGACACTCGAAAACAAGTGTGAGTGTTAGGGGAAGAGAAATGGGACTGGGCCACTATGTTTGCTATTTCAAGAAGTGAATCAATAATAGACATAACTTATATCATCAGAGGAGACTCATTCTTGAAAATAAGTAGCTGGGTTTGAAATAAATAATACATCTCCTAAAACGGACTAGTTATGTAAATGTAGGCTACAGTGAGAAATGTGGGCTGCTGTAGGCTGAGTGGATTTTCAAAGAAAAATATATTCCCTACTTGATCAAGTGGAGGGTCCAAACGTAAAATTTTGAAATGTGAGTGGGACACTTCTTCCAACTGTGGTGGTCAGTCAGTCAGTCAGTCAGTCAGTTTCTTACTCACCTTGAGAGTCTCCACAGTCTTCCTCATCTTCTTCAACTCCTTCTCTCTCTGCTGGATTCTCTGCTGGAATCTCCTCTGCTTGCTCACTACCTCTGCCTGTGGGAATGACAAACAGATAAATAAATGGCTACTTAGAATGATCAGTTTACAGCATTCCTGAAGTAAGAAACAAGACTGACAAGAGCGTAGTGTTCTTAAACAGGCTTTATGTATTACCCTGTTGAAGGCCAGTAAGTAGGCCTAGGTGTTTGTTAGATGAAGTTATCCATGTGTATTGTATTGTTTTGTATTGGATATGTATCCGGTGGCGGTCCGCACTGCACACGGGTCAGTCTCTAACCTATATTGTATTGTATATGTCGCCGGTGGCAGTCCGCACCGCACAAAGGTCTCGAACCCGCTACCCCGCAAGCTACAAACTCCTGGCGTGGGAGTGGGGCGCTCTAATCTACTGAGCTAAATCCCGAGCTTCGAACTCAGCCGTTAGAAGTGCCCAAGGAATTGGGTGATGAGGATTTACCAGAGGTGGAAAAAGTACAGAAAAATTGTAACTAAGTAAAAGTATCTTTACTTTGCTTAAATTCTACTCAAGTAAAAGTAAAAGTAACCAACAAAAAATCTACTCAAGTAAAAGTAAAAATTACTTCATTTAAAATTGACTTAAAGTACAAGTTACTTAGTTACTTTCAATTATTTGATATATATATTAAGAAATCATAATCAAAAGCAATGCTAGGGTGTTGCTAGCCTGGGAATTCCCATGCTCCTTTGCGTGCTTATTTCATTTCACTCTGCAGAGGAGCATGGTGACTATGCCCGTTTTTCTCGCCAGCTTTCGGTATCCAATCGCAGAACAAAAAGGGATTTGTACGGCCCTCGATTGCATTTTACGTCACGTGGTGGCTCTGGTATTGGCTCCGAGGTATGTACAGACGCTATGATAGACATTCGTAGCGCCCATTAAACGGCTATGGACAATTGTAAACGATGCTTCCGCTACGAGAAATGCAATAGGTAGGTCCCCAGACTAAATATCACTTGTGATTTTAGTTTGGCATTCGCCAGGCTAGGGTGTTACTAGTCCATGGGCCAGACAAGATATCGGTACCACTCAAGGTGGCAAAGGTTGCTTATACTTTTTGAAAAGATACATGTCTGAAGTTAATATTTTTGTATGATAACACTTCTGGGGTCACAGCTAAATTAGGGTTATCAGCTGTTAAAGTTACACTCCCCCATTGAAAAAACACGTTTTTGACACAGGTGCATATCTGGCTATTGGCATTTGTTAAATACATATGTAGATATTTTATTATATTATGTTTGGTATCATTTTAAAGGGGACAATCTGAGCTTTCATTCAAGTCCTTTTGTGAACATTTTGGATAAGTACAGCCAGCCCTAGAGCTCTTCAAACGTTTAACCACACACATTTTCTTGCCATTTCCGCCTAAATCATCTTCAATCTTTTAATCCTATGGCATCAGGGAGCATCAGAAATACTAAATACAAACATAGCAATACTGGCATGGGTCTAAGGATTCAGAAAATGTATAATATACCCATAGTATTCCATTCTGAGGGGGTGATTTTCAGCCTTATATCAGGGATGGCGTTTTTTGAGGAAACTAGTTTTGCCAATTTTTGAGGTTTTGCCATAGGGTTTCCCATGCTATTGGTATCTGACTTTAATTTAAACTCAACCATCTTCTGAGTTGGATGATTGTTTTTGTTTATTTTACTATTGTTGGTCAGGTCAGTGCTATCTGACCACTTCTATTTGATACAATACTTCTACAAATGTATGCTTGTCTGTGTAAAACCATGGCACTTGGACATACAGTAACCTCTTGTCCAGACCAGGGTCAAACCTGAAACTTAAAAAGCCTAAGGACACTGACTATGGTCCTTTCCATGAATGGTTTCTTTGGTAAAGGAATTGTTGTTTAGAGTAGAGGTCGACCGATATGGTTTTTTTCATGACCGATGCCGATACCGATATACAGTATGGATGTCAGGGTCAGCCGATGGCCGATTCATGCTGCAGATTTTTGGCACTGATTTTTAGAGCCGATAATTGCAAGATTCTGCAGATGGTCTGCCGTATTTACTTTAGTAGCTGCATAAATAGTTGCATAAAAAGCATAAACTCAAGCACAGGCTGCGCTACACCTGAAGTGCGCTCACTAATGTTTTAATATAATCGACAAAATAAATTTGAATATCGGACGATGCCGATAGGTTTGCCTATTGCCTATTGCCGATTGCTAATTGGAGGTGATTAAATTCAATTAAAAGATTGGATCAGCCTATCATATTCTCGTGCTGCAAGTTTGCTGATTGGTCAGGATGGGATGCATCCTGAGAGGACGAGGCCAATGGCCGGAATCCTAGACTGAGTATTGAAGTTAAGATGAGAATTGCGTAGGAAGGAAATGTAGCTCACAGCATGATGCGCCACTTCTCCGTTGGTGCTAACTCTGCATGTATGGAGTATCAATGATGGCAAGCTGGCCATTCATTGGATGCGTTCCCCACCTTAATGAGAGGTGGTGTTGGAGCTGCTTTCATGAAAGTGTGTACGTTCATGCAGACTTCCAGATTGCACATGCCTGTCAAATGGACTGTCATGCACAGATACTGTATGTGTAGGATGTAAGTCAAGCGCCCGTTTTTGTCATTTTGGCCATACATTGTATACAATGAGACGAGAAAGACATTCAAGACAAGGCTACATATTTAATGCGTGCATGAGGTAAACATAGCATGCAGTGGTTACTTTAAGTAGTGTGTTTCAAAACAGACAGGGGATGGGACAGAAAAGAAACTGGGCATAAGTAGACTTGTCCTAGCCTGACATAGCCCGCCCATAATACGAATGTTCATCCGTATCCACGGTCTGGGGACGGTCTTCTGGGGCCCTATAATCGTGTCAGGTTAAAGAACCTCCAGACCATGAATACAGATGAACAGCAGTATTATGGTCTATGTCAGGCTAGACTTACAGCAGTGGCTATAATAATTGAAGAGGAGGTAATGAGATGGAGGTAGAATGTATATTAGATAGAATGTTATTAAAAATGAACAGTAGGGAAAGCAGGAGTGCATCCCAGTTTGGCTTGAGAGGTCTTGCATCATGTCCCGTTGTTAAGTAGTCTGATCTGCTGTAAGGCCTTTTGTTCTGCAGCAGTGCAGTTACCATACCAAGCTGTGATGCCACTGCTGAGGATGCTGTCAGTGGTCACTCTGTAGAAGGTGGCCATTTGGTGGAATGGAGGTGGGCCTTCCACAGCTTCCGCAGGAAGTAGAGAGGTTTCTAGGCTTTCTTGGTGATGTTTGTGGTGTTATGAGTCCATGTGAGGTTATCTATGATGTGAACGACCAAAACCACGTTGTTGAGAGTCCACCAGTTGCGGAGCTGTGTCACCTCCTTTCAGTTCATGTCCACATTCCTCTGCTTATCAAACCCGCCACCGTTGTGTCATCAGCAAATTTAATGATGTGGTTATGGCTGTGTGTAGATGCATAGTCATGGGTTAGGAGAGCAGCAGAGCCTGAGCACACAGCTTTACGAGGCTCTTGTGTTCAGCATGATGGTGTTGGAAGTCCTGTTTCCTATCTTTACTGCCTGTGGTCTTCTTACCTAGTCTAGGATCCAGTTGGTCCAAAGAGTGGTGTTCAGTCCCCGTTTCTCTATGGTTGAGGAATAATTGTTTTGAATGCTAAACTGAAGTCAAAGAACAGCATTCTGACATAACCGTCCTTTTTATCCAGATGTGTAATGACAGGTGAATGGCTGTAGTGATGGAATCATCAGTGGAGCAGTCAGGACGATACGCAAATTGCATGGGGTCCAACAAAGCAGGTAGCTGGGACTTGTTGTGTTCGGCATTCAAAAGCACTTCATTATGATGGCTTAAAGTGAAACTGGCTAGTGGTCATTTTTACTGGTTATTGTAGATTTATTTGGTACAGGGAAGATGGTTCAGCTTGAAACTAGTAGGGATAACAATGGTGCTCACTTATCACCACCAATGTGTAGCACCCACTTGGGTGATGCAAGGCAGCCATCACTGTCAATGCCAGAATGCTCACCACACACTAGCTGAGGTGGAGAGTGAGGGAATGGACAGGAGAGAAAGGACGAATTAGCCAATTAGAGGGGATGATTAGGGGGCCAGATTGAATGAGCCAGGTTGGGACACTTTGCGACAAGTGGGATCTTTTATGACTACAGAGAGTTTTAGTGGAGAAACACAATCAAGGGTCAGAAAAAGAGGACTAAGTAGATTTTCAGTGTCAGTAAAGGTGGAAGGGGTCACTGAAATACTAGAAGAGTGGCTGAGCATAAAAGTGTCAGAGAAATGTATGGCAGTTGATGAATAAATATATCAGGCAAAAGAATAGGTCTTATGGTAGAGGGAAGAGGCACAAAATATAGATTATTCAAACAAAATCATAAAATTGTGAGACACACTGTGTCAACAATAGCAACATAACTAAATGAGAACCAAGAGGAGAGTATGGTATAAGGTCTAGCATCTGGCCATGTGTCTGAGCCATAACAATTCAATTCAATTCAATTTTATTTGTAGAGCCCACAAATACAGTACATTGTCTCACGGCGCTTTACAGACAGTACGGGAAGCATCCATGAGAATCAGGGGCAAGGAAAAACTCCCTCGCTTTGTAAATAATTTGTTATGTAGGAAGAAACCTTGGGCAGATCCACGCCTCATGGACTCAGCCTACCTGCCTGGGGCCTAATAAAGTATCCGTAAAGTCTGATGCATAGATTGACCATGGTTAACACAAAACAGTATGAGTACTGAATGTAGTCAGAGATGATATACACATAGTTTGTGTGACAGTCAGGGCCAAGGGATGGAGTCAGTAGTTGGAGTGTGGGATTAGTCAGTAATTGGAGTGGGATCAGAGTTCATTGGGTGTTGGTCGCCATCTAAGTAGTGGTCATCAGGGGGCCATCAGGCCAGTTCCATCACGGGCCTCAGAGAAAAGGGGAGGATGGTCCTGGTGTGTGGCTCTGGGGAGGTTGGTCAGCATCCGTAGTGGGGTAGGGTTGGTGGCAGGGAGGTACGGGAGGTAACAGACAGTATAAGTAAAAGACTGAGTCTATGGAAACTCTTGATATCTCTGATAATTAGCAACCTATCAGAGTGAGATGCCATCAGAGTTACCAGCTCAGAAAACCCTGAGACGAAATTAGAATTGCATTTGGGGGGCCTGTACATTGATGCATGACACATTTAACTTAAGCTAGGTTTATAGTCATACGTGCGTTGCACCGCAAAGCCCTCTACGACGACGTAGAGCCTGTTGTAGACCCTCTCCGTGGCTCGACGTGCACCTCCAAAAATTCCTATCTATCCGTCAATGCGTGTACGAGAACGGAGAGGGCACTGGGTCAGGTAAGGGCTGTGATTGGTCAATCTCCCGGTTTCTTCTCAACACCAGGGAGAACTCAATCGCTATCTCTAGCTTTTTAGTTAGATAGCAAGCTAGTTAGCAGACAGCAGGACACTCCTGGCTGCAATAAAGTTCATTTTCTTCCATTCAGTCAACTTATTTGTGCCTACTGATCACTATAACCTGCTCCTTGTGACAAGAGATATCAAAAGCTCAACCCCACACAGGCTACAGCAGAGTTCTGCTTTAGTTGTTAATGAATAGGCGGACTTTGGCGCTGCTCATGCCGTCGGTCATTCCCGACGGCAGTATTTTTTACTCCTGGCTGAGGGACAAGCGACATAGAAGTATGATATGACTGGACACGCAAGCGGAGACTCGGAGACGGACATGCAATAGGTGTACGCAGAAGTATACTTGAGCCTTTAAGCTCAAAAGTTGGAAACAATTTGCATTTAAAACTATTTTTTGATAGAAGTGTAAAGTCTATATAGTTGTTCATACTGAATGAGAAATTATCATCCAAAGTGAAAAAATGAGTGTGAATCTTACTCGTTTCGGTCATTTGTTTGGTTTGTTTTCTTCAAAAAAACCCACCATGCCTGATATAGCATACAATTGTAGTACTGTATCAAATATAAGTGGTCAGACAGTACTGACTACACCAACAATAGTAAAATAAACAAAAACAATCACACAGCCCAGAAGATGGTTGAGTTTAAATTAAAGTCAGAGGCCAATAGCATGGGAAACCCTATGGCAAAACCTCAAAAATTGGCAAAACTAGTTTCCTCAAAAAACGCCATCCCTGATATAAGGCTGAAAATCACCCCCTCAGAATGGAATACTATGGGTATATTATACATTTTCTGAATCCTTAGACCCATGCCAGTATTGCTATGTTTGTATTTAGTATTTCTGATGCTCCCTGATGCCATAGGATGAAAAGATTGAAGATGATTTAGGCGGAAATGGCAAGAAAATGTGTGTGGTTAAACGTTTGAAGAGCTCTAGGGCTGGCTGTACTTATCCAAAATGTTCACAAAAGGACTTGAATGAAAGCTCAGAAGCTCAAAGATTGTCCCCTTTAAAATGATACCAAACATAATATAATAAAATATCTACATATGTATTTAACAAATGCCAATAGCCAGATATGCACCTGTGTCAAAAACGTGTTTTTTCAGTGGGGGAGTGTAACTTTAACAGCTGATAACCCTAATTTAGCTGTGACCCCAGAAGTGTTATCATACAAAAATATTAACTTCAGACATGTATCTTTTCAAAAAGTATAAGCAACCTTTGCCACCTTGAGTGGTACCGATATCTTGTCTGGCCCATGGACTATGCTTGGTTGCTTTAGAATTCATAGACCACCAGCCACTGACCTCAAAAAAAGAAGTTCTTTTTTTGAGGTCAGTGCCACCTGCTCAGTAACCACAATCAAACTCGTTGTTATGAATGAATGAATGAATGAATGTTTGGTCAATGACATTACAGTAACCAAAGGGTAGTGGCTGTTAATTATGCCATCTTGAGAGTGAGAGAATAAGGTAGCCGACTAGCTTTGAGATTTTACATATTGATGGTATTCGGGGCTACCCTAACCCTGGCTAGACTCAAATTGACCTGGACTGAAGCAATGGTTATAATGGCTGACAACATTCCATAGCCAAGGTTTTCCTTTGCTTTTGAATTAATCACTTCCACAGGTTGCTTGGCTATTGTCAACATTTACAAGAAGCAGGGTCAGCTCTACGCTACAGTAAATAGTCTGTATTAACTTTCGGTTCAAGCCAAATATTTTTTCCTCACAATGATTTTTTTTACTCAGTAATCAGGGAGGTTTCAAAAAAGTAGTGAAGTACAAAGTACAATACTTGCCTAAAAATATACTCAAGTAAAAGTAAAATTACCTATTGAAAAAAATACTTAAAAAATTACGAAATACTCAAAAAACCTACTTAATTACAGTAATTTGAGTAAATGTAATTAGTTACTTTCCACCTCTGGGATTTACACATACTGCTGCCAAGCTCGCCGAGCTAGCTGGCCTCCGTCATCTGTTTATTTATCCTTATTGACCCTATGACATTAAATTTATGAATTTATCCTTGGCTTTTATCCATTAAGCGACTTACATATGTCAAAAATCAATTACTTCAGAGACAGTTTCCCCTCGAGCAACTTATTGTGACTGAATGGAGCATAATGAAATGAAACTGAAAGTAATATAAGTTGTTATGCCCCATTCACTTAGTGTTAGTTGGCGGTTCACTGCTTTGTCTTTGTATATCAAATTTTCTGCTTCTTTTGAACAACAGGGCTATGGATTGATTAACACTCGATTTCATGCTGGCTGCCGAGATTCAAACCCATACTTTCTGGGAGACTTCCCCAGCTTGCCAGATTCCTCAACTGCTACCATCAGCCTGTGATCACTGCCAGTCTTATATCCCGTCATCTCAACTTGACTTTTAGTACACTGACATTCTGCCACCCTATTAAAGGCCTCATCCTTTATACTTCATAGACTTTACCCCGCAGGCGTATTTAACTCAAGTAAGGGAAGAAGTGATTTATGCACCTTGACGACAACATTCAATGTCAACATGTAGTGATAGGCTACTTATAAATCAGCAAAAATGAAAAACTTTCCAAAATTTTATTTCTTTTTTCTTTTGTTTTGGTGTAGCAAATCTCTTCTCTCTACAAGAGAGCTCCCACTGTAAGTCACAGTCCATCTCCATCACTGCAGCCCTGGCTTAATTTTACAGATCATGTCTTTACAAATACTTTGGGGCACCTCTGCCTCCTAAAAGGCCTAATAATAATGTCAGCCATGCTTACCTGTTTCTCCTTCCTCTCTGCAGAGGCAGACACAGTGTCATGGCCTTTGTGTTCATCCACCAAGCAAAGCAAACAGACACAACTTTGGTCTGTTCGACAAAATATCTCCAGAGGTTTATCATGCTGGTTGCAGATCCTCTCCTTTAGTTGACCTGTGGCATCAACCATCTTGTGTTTTCGCCCAGGGTGAACTTCATTGTGAGTTTTAAAGTGAGTCTCACAGTAAGACAACAGACAATCCAGACAGGACTTGACAGCTTTGAGTTTTCTCCCAGTGCAGACATCACACTCCACATCTCCATGTCCAGCAATCTGAGCAGGAGCAGCAGCTTGGATTCTGGTCTTCCTCATCTGATCCACAAGCTCAGCGAAAACATTATTTTTGTTCAAAACGGGTCTTGGAGAGAAGGACTGTCTGCACTGAGGGCAGCTGTAAACTCGCTTCTGATCTTCCTGATCCCAACAGCCGTTAATGCAGCCCATACAGTAACTGTGTCCACAATGTAAAGTTACCGGATCTTTCAGTAGGTCAAGACAAATCGGACATGTAAAAAGATCCGAGTTGATTGGAGACACTTCGGCCATTCTTACTTCTTGCTGCTCAAACGTAAGGTTCACAATTTTCCACTCACTTTCATTTCGCCTGAAACGCGTTTGGACGCGCAAGAACTTCCTTGTTTTGGGGGCGTGTTCGTTCCTGTCATCATACTGATTTTTTCCGTGGAGGTAAGCCTAAGTTAGTCACGGTAAGGTGTTTTAAAAGCAATAGAATGTGGTCTTTCTCTATAGAATCTGATATTTCTCTAATCGCTGCTTTAACTAGAAGTAAGCCTATGTTTTTTTTCTGAAAAATACGGCCAACAACTGGTGAGAGTGAGAGGTTGGAACGTAGTGCATGATCGCCCTCTAGTGGACAGTTGCAGCATAAAATAAAACAGGGAGGCTGGACTGAGTGACACAACAAGGAGGCTACTGCCTTTGTAAATGCTGACACACACAGGGGCAGCCCAAGCCCTTCTAGGGCCCTAAGCAGAATTTCAACTTTGGGTCCCCCATACCACTACCTCAGCACTGCAGTTAAACTGCCCACTATAGTTAGCATTATTTGAAATTAGATAACATCATTCTGGTATCATTCTGGCCTTATAGGGGGGAGCAAACAAAAATAATTATCATACATCTGTGTTCTTTGGGGGCCCTGGTGGTGGGAGCCCTAAGTGAGTATGCCTTGGGCCGGCTATGGACAGAGAGAGAGAGAGAGAGAGAGAGAGAGAGAGAGAGAGAGAGAGAGAGTCAGCAAATATCTCAGTAGGTACTTGCCTTAGGCTTAATTCAATCCAAAGTGAAATTATTTTATCCATCCATTCACACAAGCCTAGGCCTATTGAAGACAGGCTTAGTTGTGCGGTTATTCCTACCACATATCCAGACACATTTTGGTCTTTTTTTCAGCTTAGGGCTAGATAACGGTAGCCTGGGTGAAAGCGACTGTTGACTGTGTCATACAGTCTGGCCCAACGCAATTGGAATAGGTTTCCGTTTGAATATGACGTATTCCCTCGCCTGGCTCACACGCCTACAACTTCCGCTTTCAGTATTAACAGATCTCTCACAAGTTCTGATCTATTTTGACATCGTAGTGGCAATAAATCCTCAAGATCATGGATGCTAATGTCATGTACCAATTTTGTGAATGTAATTCGAAAGTGGGGGAGAGAATAACAAACGCGTCCCTATCACTGACCTAAAAAAAAAGAGACATCGCTCTAAACTGTGTGCTGATTGGCTAAACCGTACAGTAACCGACGGAAAGGCGGAAAGAGGGGTTTATTCCAGACTACGTGCGGAGATAAATGGCATCGCCAGGCTAAGATAACGGCAGCCCATTAAGAGCCAGTGTGGGTCTAGTTAGGACTATGAGGGCTAAGTAAGAGCTGAAGTTCAAGTTGACTGGTACTCAGACTGAGACAGACCTTCATATAACTCTCACTGACACAGTGAAGACAAATTACAATGGTTCCATCACGTTAATTAAATATTAAGGACATTTTTGGGCCGGGCTGACATTTACTCCCAATTTTCTGGCTAGTTGAATTAAATCTCTCATGTTCATGTCATTTGTCTGATTTACAGTGTTCTTTTAGCTTGCCATGAAGTTATTATTAGCCTACTAAATAAAATCATGGTGGGCCAGCATGGTGTTTGTATGTGTAAAACCTATTTATATAGAATTTTTTTATTAATTCTATTTATTTGGACTAGTTTTAGCTAAATGCATAGTTGCAGGGGGATCACAGTACATTTCACTGTATGTTGTACACGTATGACAATGCATGTGACAAATAAAGTATCTTGCATCATAGCCAAAACTACTCCGGCCATGGCATGAGGAGACATGGCAGCTTGGGGATGGAGATGCTCACACACACACACACACACACACACACACACACACACACACAGAGAGACACACACACACACACACACACACACACACACACACAGGCTGGAGTGCATTGATGGTGTAGTTGGCACAGTGAAGGAATGTTCTCATTTTTTTTTGAAAAATAAAGTCTCAGCCATCATATTAAAGGTGCCATACCACACCACTACAGGGTATTTAAATTGTTCTTTGAGGTCTACAAATAGGGTATGCGACTTCACTTGGACTGAGAACGGCCCAAGGAGACCGTAATTAGATCGTTTGCAGAGTGTAGGAATAGCCTTCGAAAATTTCATGCGGTTCTTCCGTTTTTTTTTTCCACTGTGATAATGGGCTGCGCTCTGATTCGCTGCTGAAGCTCGACGTTGTAAAGCACATGGGCTGAATATTTACATTAGTTTTAATTGCGAATTGCGAGGTATGAAAAAAAAACCTTGGAATATTATCATGAAGCCGAGAAAGAGGACATCTGCACCAACCTAGCTTGCAGATTGTAAACGGCCACTTTGCAAAGGTAAGCTTACTACATAGTCAGGATGTCACAGTAGCCAACATAATCAGATACTTATTGCAAGAGTAGCAGACTGTTTGCCTATCCAGTCAGATTAACGTTACACTTACCAAGACTGTTGAATTCGCCAAGTTGACAAGTTCTTCTCAAAATATACAGGACACTGAATAAATTATGGACTAGCAGGTAGATGAGTTAACAGTTTGCTAAACTCATAGCCAAAGCTAAACTCACTAACGTCTTGATATTCAGTTAAAACTAAAAATAGTTGCCTGTTGGCATTTCATGGATATTCCTTCTTTTTCGCGAGTATTTCAAGGGGCGGGCTTTAGTCAAATACAGGAGAGCATGGATTGGGCGATAATTCTCCTCAGTCAGCCAATGGCTGTAACGTTGTCTATACTACGTAGCACAGACCATGGATTCAAATTGACCTAATTTCTCCGCTATTTCTTTTAATGGGATATTGCCGATAGCGAAGACAGTATTACATTTTCACATGCACGGTGTAACTCGAGGTCATATAGACCTATTCTATACCAAAAGCAACAGGTAAAAACGGTTTTGTGTGGCGGGGCACCTTTAAAGACTAAGAATATTTTATTCAGAAATATTAACATGTTTAACCCACACTTACATATAGACACTAAACATCACAAATCCCACAGTCATTCACATGGTCCATGTTGTTTAACTAATCTACGCAAATGTTAGGATGCCAATGGCAATGGAGAATTCTGCATCACTTTGAGCTGTGTAAAAAAGCATTTGTATCATATATATCATCATCATCATCATCATATCATCACAAAATTTAGAGAATAAAATATAACAAAGAAATACATCAGAGATTGCAAATAACCTCAAACCAATGATATATAATTGTATAAACAAATTACACCTATGAGTATTTGAACACATCTTATTATACACATGTCTTCATAACATGCACGTGTGTGTGTGTGTGTGTGTGTGTGTGTGTGTGTGTGTGTGTGTGAGAGAGAGAGAGAGAGAGAGAGAGAGAGAGAGAGAGAGAGAGAGAGAGAGAGAGTTTGTGTGTGTGTGCGCGCATGAGTGTTAGGAATGTGTGTGGTGTGTAAGTGTGTCAGAGGAGACGTAGGACAGAGAGCTAAGAGGATCTCGGTCTCCCAGTAGCAGCGTCCAGACAGACCCTCTCTAGCCAACACCTGCAGGGGACAAAGTAAAACTCCTCCATTAAACTGTGGTGATCATCCTCTCACTAATGTCATAGAGTTTACTGCCAAAAGCCAAACCTCTGACATCGAGTGTGTCCGTGTCTGTGTGTGTGTGTGTGTGTGTGTGTGTGTGTGTGTGTGTGTGTGTGTGTGTAGAGGAAAGAAAAGGATGAAAAAAGGAGAAGAGGGAGAAAAGGAGGGAGCGGGCCAATTCCAGGGGAAAAGGAATGGGAGGAGTAACAGGAACAGGAGGAGGAAAAGTGAGTGAACAGTGGAGGAGGCAAAAAAAAGGAAAAGATGAAGAGCAGAAAAGAAGGATGGAACAAAAAGAAAGTGGGTAGAGAGATAAAAGAAGCTCACACACAAATGAAAACTGTTTTACCAGGTGACAGGTGGATGTATCTGTTGGAGGAGGAGTTCATGTGGTCTGGCACAGGTTTACTGAAGAAAAAGTCACAAAATCCAACTTAACCCCTGGGTAGAGGGGCTCAGTGAATGTGGAGTGGAACGTGTGCAGGTGTGAGAGTGTGTCAGAGGAGACGCTGTAGAAGGACAGAGTGCCGGCCGACCAGTCCAGGTAAACTCCTACTCTTCTGGAGCTGGAGGAGGGGGCAGGTATGGTGATGTCTATATCGGTCTCTACATTATTGTGACAGACAGTGTAAGTATCAGGAGTGCAGGCCAGACTCCAGGACTTGGCATTATGTCCCATTAGGATATCATCACTGCTCCCTTTCCTCTTGATGCTTTTATAGGCCACAGCTATTAGAGCGCCACCTCCACTCCACTCAGCCTCCCAGTAGCAGCGTCCAGACAGACCCTCTCTACACAACACCTGGGGCCAGGAGGACTCAAATCTCTCTGGGTGGTCAGGATACGACTGCTTGTCTTTCGTCCGTTTCACCTTCCTATTCCCCTCAGAGAGAGAGAGATATCTGTCTGCTGTGTTTGGGTCCAGTGTGAGTTTGCAGGCATCTGCAGACAAGAGAAGAGGAGAGAAACATCCTCATCATAATATCGGGAGACAGATACTGCTTACACACACACACACACACACACATACACACACACACACACACACACACACACACACACACACACACACAGGTCAACAAAACATTATGCTGCTGACACACACACACAGAGAGAGAGACACACAGACATACACACATATACTCTCTCTTTCTCTTTCACTCACACACCCTTTAATTCTGAACCAAAAGCTACCGACTGTGTGGATGGGCAGTGGCGCTCACTGATGGCTTGATGGGCCTGAGTAGAGCTGCCACATCACCCTTGTGGGGTTATACTGTGAGGGTCACACATCCACTACTTTGGGCCATCCCATAAGACTGACATTTAACCGTCATATGGTGAGTTTTCTCTGTAAACCAGATGTTTAAGGAACAACTGAACATACAGTATAGGCTGATGTTCATGCGAGTTTATGCAGTGGGGCAGATTTTCCAGCAACAACCGAAAATTCCCTACTTGATGTCCTGTATAAACCAAACCTATGCTTTAAATTGAACTGAATTTTTTTTTCAGCTCTTTTCCAATATTTTAAAATGTGAATTATTCAGTCATATTAGCCTGTGTCATGGGTGAAAATATGTGATCTCATGTATTTACTAATTGTAACTACATGTAACTCAAAGAGTAATAGCATACCCTATATTTGTGGGAGTATCAAGATTATGGCTAGCTTAGAAATCTACTAGGGCAGCCACAATATATCCATAAGATATGGATTTATGCTGGACAGTTTGGATTTTCCATGCCATTTCCTACGCTTGGTGCAGCATCAAGCACGGCGTGTGAAGAGCTGCGTTTAGGGCTCAGTGAGATGCACCCAATGGGCCAGATTTTCATCTTTAAATTCAAATTTAAATTGTGAATAATTTGTCTTTATGTTTTTATGCCTACATCAACTGTCTCTCACACACACAATTATTCCATATTCTTGATTGATATGATTGACAGTATTTTGAGGGTCATCATTTGATGCTGAAGTTTATTTCAGTGGTAACCTACGTTTTGTAGCCTATATGTGCCCCCTTGAAAAAAAACTCTGGCCCCACCTTGGCCCCCCTTGTAAATTTGGTCTAGAACCGCCACTGTCCACTGGTCATCAAAAAACAAAAACAAAAAAATTAAATAAAAACATCTGAAAAGTTTATCTAATGCTCTGAACGTTATAACTGATGGCTAATGTGAAACTTTTTAAAATGATTGGCAATTCTTAAATAATCCTGTTTCTGAAATCATCTTCCTCCATCTGGTCCTAACTCACAGTGGTCAAAAAAGATGCCATGACACTTATTGCAAAGAGTAGGTCAGACTTCTAAACAGCAGATCCAGAGACTGGGCCATGATGATGTTCAACTAGACAAACAGATT
>JAODXP020000036.1:786020-793520 GCA_027497455.2 Sardinella longiceps | reverse complement strand
TCTATTTTTTTATTGTGTTGCAGGTTATTATTTGTGAATGGCTTAAACTATGCCATTTTCAGGCAGGCTACATACCTACAATTCTTTTTTGAAAGCTTTTGGTAACTGCTTCGACAGCTGCCTAGTCATCTTTCTTGTTGTCTAGGCAATTTAGAACTTTGCCGGTAGAGAAGCTGTGAATCTTCTACAGGCAGTGGTAGAAATGTGGGACTGATTTTGAGAAAAAAAAAAAAAAAAGCTGGAACATAGACACGCTCCATTCTGGGCTCTTCCTCTCATTCGGATCCCTCAGTGTATCTGAGTCACAGCATCATAGGACTCTCTGACTACATTGGAGGAGAGATCTGACTCTGACCTCCAACATGGCTGCCAGCTGCTGTTCTCTCCTCCTGTGGTGGTCAGTCAGTCAGTCAGTCAGTCAGTCCCTACTCACCTTGAGAGTCTCCACAGTCTTCCTCAGCTCCTGCAGCTCCTTCTCTCTCTCCTGGATTCTCTGCTGGAATCTCTTCTGCTTCTCCACTAACTCTGCCTGTGGGAAGGACAAACAAACAATAAATATATTGTTACCTAGAATGATCAGATCAAATGATTCCTGAAGTAAAAAACTGTTTAAACCAGATCAAGATTGGCAAGAGCGCTGTGTCCTTAGTCAGGCTTTATGTGTTACCCTGTGTGTTGAAGGCCACTAACTCAGGGATAGAGACCATTCAAATTAACTGGACATGTGTTACATTTCAGTGTTTGTTAGCTCAAGTTAACTATGTATTGATATATTATCATATTATATTATTAAAACTATATGTTTCTCCTTAATTGTCAACCCTATGGCATTTAAATTTATGAATTCATCCTTGGCATTTTGCCCAAAGAGACTTTCAAATATCATTTACTTCAGCAACTGAAACTCAAGTAAATTGTTAGGCCCCATTCACTTAGTGTTAGTTGGCGGTTCACTGCTCGGTCTATTTTGTATCAAATTTTCTGTTTCTTTTTCCTAAGTCAGTGATGGGGACTTGGACTCGAGACTTGGACTTGGACTTGACTTAAGTCGCTCATTCTGGAGACTTCAGACTTGACTTGGACTTGCCCTCAATGACTTGAGACTTGACTCGGACTTGAGCCTTGTGACTCGTGAACAATGTTCATTTCACAGAAGTGTTCATTTCATTATTTTGGTTTTTCTGATGTTTCTTATGGGAAAGCATAAGCACAATATTTCCTCTTAGGTGCAATGTAACACATGCATACAACTGCATTCTAGAATTTTCTCAGGTCTAACATTACAGCTGATTTGTCAATAGCAGATTGTGTGCACAATTATATCCACCCTCACCCTGTCAAAGGGAATTTTTTTTCCAAGATTCAAAAAGGCTCGACTTGGGGAGAAGCCTTGAGACTTGACATGGACTTGGGAGGCTCGAGACTTGACTTGAGACTTGACTTGGCATTGCGCCTCAGGACTTGGGACTTGACTTGGACTTGAGTACAAAGACTTGAGACTTGACTTGGACTTGGAAAAAATGACTTATGAACATCACTGTCCTAAGTACAGCACTTGGTAAGTTTGAACAACAGGGCTATGGATTGATTGACACTGGATTTCTGCTTTAAGGGCCTTGCTCGAGGGCACAAAGCTGGCTGCCAAGTTTCAAACAACCCTACTTTCTAGGCTACTAGCCCATCTAGTCAGATTCCTCAACCGCTACCATCACCCTGTGATCACTGCCAGTCTTATATTCCGTCATCTCAACTTGACTTTTAGTAGGCTACATTGACATTCTGCCACCCTATTATAGGCCTCATCCTTTATACTTCATAGACTTTACCCCACAGGAATATTTAATGCAAGGGAAGAAGTGATTTATGTACCTCAATGAACATGTTGTGATACTTATAAATCAGCAAAAAAAAAAAAAAAAAATCATTGTTTTTTGATGTAGCAAATTATTTCTTATCTCTACAAAAGAGATCCCACTGTAAGTCACAGTCCATCACTGCCCTGGCTTAATTTTACAGATTATGTCTTTTAATAATACCTTGCCTCCTAAAACGCCTTAGTCTGCTAATACCTAGGCCTACTAATTTCAGCTGTGCTTACCTGTTTCTCCTTCCTCTCTGCAGAGGCAGACACAGTGTCATGGCCTTTGTGTTCATCCACCATGCAGAGACAACAGACACAACTTTGGTCTGTACGACAAAATATCTTCAAAGGTTCCTGATGTTGTTTGCAAATCCTCTCCTGTAGATGACCTGTGGCCTCAACTACATTATGTTTCCGACCAGGATTAAGTTTATTGTGAGCTTCATAATGAGTTTCGCAGTAAGACAACAGACAATCCAGACAGGACTTGACAGCTTTGAGTTTTCTCCCAGTGCAGACATCACACTCCACATCTCCATGTCCAGCAATCTGAGCAGGAGCAGCAGCTTGGATTCTGGTCTTCCTCATCTGATCCACAAGCTCAGCGAAAACATTATTTTTGTTCAAAACGGGTCTTGGAGAGAAGGACTGTCTGCATTGTGGGCAGCTGTAAATTCCCTTCTGATCTTCCTGATCCCAGCAATCGTTAATGCAGCCCATACAGTAACTGTGTCCACAATTTAAAGTTACCGGATCTTTCAGTAGGTCAAGACAAATCGGACATGTAAAAAGATCCGGGTTGATTGGAGTCAATTCGGCCATTCTTACTTCTTGCTACTCAAACGTAAGGTTCACAATTTCCCACTCACTTTCATTTCGCCTGAAACGCGTATGGAGGCGCAAGAACTTCCTTGTTTTGGGGGCGTGTTCGTTCCTGTCATCATATTCACTTTTTTCCCCGTGGAGGAAGCCTGTAAGAGTCACGGCAAGGTGTTGCAAAAGCAATAGCATGTGGTCTTTCTCTCTAGAATCTCTCTTACTCTAATCGCTGCTTTAACTACGTTAGCTTATGTTTTTTTTTTCTGAAAATATATGGCTAAAGACTGGTGAGAGTGAGAGGTTGGAACGTAGTGCATGATCGCCCTCTAGTGGACAGTTACAGCATAAAATAAAATATGGAGGCTGGACTGAGTGAACAAGTACCGCCATTGTAAATGCTGACACACAGGGCCCTAAGCAGAATTTCAACTTTGGCCCCCCATACCACTACCTCAGCACTGTGTAAACTGCCCACAATAGTTAGCGTTATTTGAAATTAGTTAACATCATTCTGGCAGGAGGAGCAAACAAAAATAATTATCATACATCTGTGTTCTTTGGGGGCCCTGGTGGTGTTGGAGCCCTAAGCGAGTATGCCTTGGGCCGGCTATGGACACAGGGAGAGAGAGAGAGAGAGAGAGAGAGAGAGAGAGAGAGAGAGAGAGAGTGTGTCAGCAAATATCTCGGTACTTGCCTGTTTTCAGTGTTTCTGTTGGACTGACTGATCCTCAACAACAATTAACACTTGATGCATTCAAGCTGTAAAAGTCTTTTCAATCTTTGAGTAGGCTTAGTTGTGCGGTTATTCCTACCACATATCCAGACACATTTAGGTCTTTTTTCAGCTTAGGGCTAGATAACGGCAGCCCATTAAGAGCCAGTGTGGGTCTAGTTAGGACTATGAGGGCTAAGTAAGAGCTGGAGTTCAAGTTGACTGGTACTCAGACTGAGACAGACCTTCATATAACTCTCACTGACACAGTGAAGACAAATTACAATGGTTCTATCATGTTAATTAAATATTAAGAACCTTTTTTGGTCATTTTCGGGCCGGGCTGACATAATTTCTGGCTAGTCCAATTAAATCTCTCCTGTTCATGTAATTTGTTTAACTTACAGTGTTATTTTAGCTTGCCATGAAGTTATTATTAGTAAATAAAATCATGGTGGGCCAGCATGGCCAAAACTGCCCCAGCCCTGCTTCTTTGATAACCTGCACATCAATAAATACAATAAAAGAGAACACATTGTATTGCTTGAGTATTAAAATGGTAAATGATTTGTAAAGTGATGAGCAGGGAGAGCTGAGGGACACTAGAAGAAGCTGCCCAGTGTGAGACCCACTGCTGCTGATAAACTATCTGCCCCCTCAGAACACATGGCATGGGGATGGAGATGCTCCCACACACACACACACACACACACACACACACACACACCACTGTACCCCATCCTCTGCACCCACAAGCATCCAGGCATGGCAGGGAGGTGCAGATGTTACACCCACCACACATCCCTCCCTGCAGGGATCAAGACTGACCACTGCCAGTAGATGCTCCCCCTTCCTTCCTTCCCCACATCCTGTGTGGATCAACAGCAGCAGCTGCAGACAGAGGCACACATGAACTCTGCACAATCACACAGCTTTGATCTCCTACCTCACAAACCAAGGGAAATAATCCTGCTGGTTTGTGAGATACCTGTAGTCACTACTATTCAAATTCAAATGGTGCTTTATTAGCATGACTGCAATTACAGTATTGCCGAAGCCAGCAATTGATACAAGTATCAATTATAACAATAACATAACATACAAATGATGGGTACATCAATAGGAATATACGTAGTATGCATTGATGTGAATTGTGTGCATGGATGAGTGTGTGCGTGTGTGTGCAGAGCACGCACGTGTAAGTGCATGTGTGCGTGTGTGTGTGTGTGTGTGTGTGTGTATGTGAGTGTGCGTGTGTAAGCACGTGTCTAGTCTATAGACACAACTTACAACGGCACACCTAAACTCTTACTCTAAGCTAGGTCGAGTCCCTCAGGTCATGACACTTTAGGACATATTGTGCTGCTAAGGTGGCAGAAGGCCCCTCTCCGAGCAGTATGGTCATTTTTTCACAGTTTTTAAGATCTTTGAAATTTGATATAGATTGCTGGAGTCTGGTGAAGTAGCTCTCTCTTAAAGTGTCATATTTTGAGCAGTGTAGAAGGAAGTGCTCCTCTGTCTCAACCTCCTCTGCCTGGCAGTGACCACATAGTCTTTGTTCTCTGGGCATCCAGGTTTTCCTGTGCCTGCCTGTTTCCACGGCTAGGCTGTGGTCACTGAGCCTGTACTTGGTCAGGATTTGCCTCTGCTTCGTATCTCTGACAGAGATGAGATACCCAGCCAATTCATATTCTCTTTTTAGGATCAGATAGGAATTCATTCTACTTTGGTTGATAATTTGTTTTTCCCAATGTTGTAAATAGGCTTCTTTGGCTTGATTCATTATGTTTTTGACTCCAATGGATGTTTGGGAAGCAGAGCTGGACTGAGCTTGATGTGTGTTAGATTTTGTTAGTGGATTAGTTAGCTTCAGTACCAGCTGGCATAGAGAACTCTTTTCAGGGTTCATTTCTTGGGTTTTCAGTGCCTCAAATTGGAGGGTGTTTTTGGGACTGCTGTTTAGGTGCATCCAGAATTTGAACACTCTTTTTTGAACAGGTATAGCCAATGGGAACCTACCTAATTCTGCTCTACATGCATTGTTTGGTGTTTTTGATTGAACTTTTAAGATGGATCGGCAAAATTCTGCATGTAGAGCTTCGGTTGGATGCTTGTCCCATTTAGTGTAGTCATGCATACCAAGTGGACCCCATACCTCACTTCCATACAGCGCAATGGGCTGGATTATGCTGTCAAATATTTTGCACCAGATTGTAATTGGGATGTTAATATTGTAGAATTTTCTTTTTATAGCATAGAGGGCTCTGCGGGCCTTTTCTTTTAATGCATTCACAGCCAGGTTGAAACTTCCGGATGCAGTAATTACCAGACCAAGGTAAGTGTACTGCATTGTGTGCTCTAGGACGGTGCTACCTAGGCTAAATCTGTATCTGTTTTCCTGACACCTGGGTTTCTTTTGAAAAATCATAACTTTGGTCTTGGTTGGGTTTACTGCCAGGGCCCAGGACTGGCAATACTGCTCCAGCTGATCTAGGAGCAGCTGCAACCCCTGCGCTGAGGATGACACCAGAACTAAGTCATCGGCGAAGAGCAGGCATTTGACCTCCGTTTCCAGGAGTTTGAGTCCAGGGGCTGCAGACTGTTCCAACTGCACCGCTAACTGATTTATGTAAATGTTGAACAATGTTGGACTCAGACTGCAGCCCTGCCTCACTCCTCTATTTTGTTTGAGGAACTCTGTTCGTTTTTGTCCAATTTTAATACAGGATTTTGAATTTGAGTACATTGATTTGATTATGTCGTATGCTTTACCCCCTACACCACTTTGCAAAAGTCTGTAGTATAATCCATCATGCCAAATAGAATCGAATGCTTTTTTACTGATGTAGTTGATCTGGTGTTGACTGATGTAGTTGATCTGGTGTTGAGACTAATCTGAACTTCTCCCACTCAGACAGAGATGGAGTGGAAAGATGCCCCCTTATGAACCTTCTCTCACAGACTCACACAGAGATGGAGAGTTGCTGCTGCACGCACACACACACACACACACACACACACACACACACACACACACACACACACACACACACACACACACACACACTCTCACTCACTCACTCACTCACACAGAGAGAAAGAGCTGTTGCTGCTAATTCAGTTTCTACACTGATTGGACAAATCAATTCAAGTGTGTAATCATGAACTAGCATGAGGTTCATAATTACTCTTAAAAATCAACAACAGACGACAGAATGCATAATAGAACAAAAGTTTATGATTACTTGACAAAAACATGAACATGTTTACTGTGATGAGCATACATGAATAAAAATAAACAAATTCATTAAATGACTGAACCTCAGTGAGATAACATCATGTTTGACTATTTTGACAATAAGACATCATTGGTGGTAAACTAAGGGTTGATATCACTTCTCATCAGGGTCCTGTTCACCTCCACACACCAGGACCTGAATATACAGCAACTGTCTCTGCTTTCAATTACATTTGAATTGCTTCCTTAGGTAAGAGAGTTTTTCCCCTGTTGCTCTTGGATGTCTACACTTTCCTACTGCACTTGCATGAATAGGCTGACTCCAGTCACCAATTTCACTGAATTTCTTACCATAGTAATCATATGCATGTGACAATAAAAACTCCTTGTATCCTTGCATTGTATAGTGATAAGAACAGATCATTTGGGAAATTATATGAATGAAGCATTACACAGTAGATTTAAGAATACAAAACTTCAAATCTACAAAGCAATGAACAAATCAGTGATGTACAGTATGAAAAAAACAACAAGAGAAAGATATAGAGGAGAGAGATAGTAAATGAAACAGAGGGATGAGGAATTTGGAAGAGAAATAAAAGAAAAAAGGGAAGAAATAGGAGATGAGCAGAAAAAGGAAAAAGAAAAGACTGTGGGAGGAGGGCAAGGAGAGATAAAAGAGAGAAATGAAGGAGAGAATCAGAGATGAAAGGAGACAGAGAGAGGAGGAGAAGGAGAGGTAAAATTAAAATGAGAGAAATGGAATAGACAGATATACTATCCTCATTATAAAGCAACTGTCTCTGCTTTCACTTTCATTGTAATTCCATTGTGATAAGTGACCAGTGTAGAGAGATATGAATGGAGCAT
>JAODXP020000036.1:766020-781020 GCA_027497455.2 Sardinella longiceps | reverse complement strand
GAATGCAAGCAAACAGGCAGCGTCTAGACTAATCATGTGAAGCGCTCTCTCGCGCTCTTGCTCTCTCTCTCTCTCTTGCTCTCTCTCTCTCTCTCTCACGACAGCAAACCTAGATTCTAAAAGAACTAACTTAGCTAGCGTGCTAACGAACTAGTTCAAGTGAATAGCAAGTAACATAGCAACAGTATGCTAACTAGAAGCAAACCGTTTTAGACTTCGCTTAAACGTAATATTTTGCACTAGCCTTCGTTTATTTTTGGTCTGTCAACTTAAACTAATCTCGGCAACATTGTCCTGCTTGTTGTCATTCAATGAAACACCACTTCTCAATTTTAAAAAAAATTACGTTAGCTAGCTCGCTAGCGTTAGCTCGCTAACAATTTGTAGTAAAATGCAGCAGCCTAACCTGAATTAAACTTCTGCTACAAATACGAACTATAACAACTTACATTACTCGGCTTGAAATGATGATAGGCAGTTGTAGAATATGACAAATACATCCAAAAAATCCTCAATGACTCCAAAAAGACATTATGAACAGTTTATTGACAGTGTCCCACACATATCTCATTCACTTCACCGTAACGGAGCCCGACCCCAGTTTGCATAAAGGGGGTTGCCCCCGCCCTTGCCAAAGTATTTGTTTCTTTCAATTTTGCAAATCGTGGATGATCTCTCTGTAAAAGTTTGAGATGTTCAGTAAATATCCAATACATCTAAACCGTTTGCTATTTGTCTAATTTTTTACATATTGCCAGGGCATTTCCAAGCTAAGAACTATTTTGGGGGGCGGAAGGAACGGATAAAAATTGTCACAACTAACTTTATTGAACTAAGAGGGAAGTTCGCTGCTGGCAGCCCATGACATTACCATCCCATCGCGCGGCCGCAGATATTTCATTTATGTTGTTTAATATACCTAGGCCCTATATAAACAAATAAACACTTATTTATTTATTTTTTAAAAAATTAAGCGGGTCGGGTCGGGTTAAAAATCATTGCGTAATCTTTCGGGTCGGGCGGGCTGGGTTGGCTGTGTGATGGGTCGGGTCGGGGCGGGTCGTAAAAATCATCGGCCCGCGCATCACTAGTACACACACACACACAAAGACATAAAACACACACACACACACACACACACACACACACACACACACACACACACACACACACACACACACACACACAGACAGACATACTGTACACACATACACAAAGACATACAACACACACACACACACACACACACACACACACACACACACACAGAAAGAGAAGAGGGAAAAGGAAGGGGAGGAGGAGGGAGAGATGGATGGAACACAAAGAGAGAAGGGGAAGAGAAAAACACACACACACACACACACACACACACATACATACTGTACACACACATACAAAAACATACATACATACATACATACATACATACATACATACAGTACACACACACACACACACACACACACACACACACACACACACACAAAAATAGCTGCAGGCGTCATCTTGAAAAAGTATGAAAGAAATATTATTTTTACCAGGTCACCTACAATTATGTATGAATACACTTTTTGTGGTAAATAGACTCTTATGATTGTGATTCTGACATCATTTTGAGATTCTGACATCATCTTGGCTCATACACACACACACACACACACACACACACACACACACACACACACACACACACACACACACACACACATAAGAGACACACATACATACTGTCGGTCAGATCATGCATGAATTTACAGTAAGAGAAATGGTAGATACACACCTACAACATCAGGTGCTTCTCATTTGAACCAAAAGTCTTTTGAAATGAGAAACTGATGAAACTTGCAGTCTTTAGTGCAAAACTGACTAATACTTTTAACACCACTGTGTCTTCTTCGTCAGATTCATTCTCACGCCATGTGCCCTGGCGCCGCACTACACACGTGCACACACACACACACACACACACACACACACACACACACACACACACACACGCCGGACTCCCAAACACTCATCTCAAACTTACATCTCAGCAAACGTGGCCGTTCCCTCTCCAATGAAGCATGGTCAGTTCTGGGGGAAAAAGTAAATTGTTGTTTTTGTGTTGTTTTGTTTGTGTGTCACCTTTATATTTATACCTTAATATATTATTTTGCTTTCAATCACATAAGGATATACATCTCCCTGGCCCTGTTTGTCTGTCTGCTCACATGGATGCAGCATCAAAGAGTAAACATATAAATCAATTTAACACCAAAACAGCAAAAAAAATATTACAACATTCTGAATAGACACTAGGGATTCTTTATGAACATACCTAAGTATCTCCAGTTTACAGAGAGGATCCTCTAGTCTGGCAGATAACATCTTCAATCCTGATTCTCCAGGATGATTGTAGCTCAGATCCAGCTCTTTTAGATGGGAGGGGTTTGAAGTCAGAGCTGAAGCCAGAGAAACACAACCCTTCTCTGTGATGAGACAATCAGAGAGCCTGAGAGAGAGAGAGAGAGAGAGAGAGAGAGAGAGAGAGAGAGAGGGGTCAACTATGGTCATAATGTACTGTAAACATAGTCCAAAAAAACACAGACTGCAAGATTTTAAGATTAAAAAGTCCATGATAAGGACGTCATGATAAAAAAGAAGAAGATATTTCGGCTCTAATGCATTTGAAAAGCAATCACTGTGTGTAAAACCACTGTAGTCACCCCCTCTCAAATGCATTCTGTGTGGTCCCAGTGCAGTGCTAAATCCAGGTGGTTAAATTCACAGATACACTCAGTACACTCACAGGGGTAAATATAGCCTTTCAAAATCTACATGAAGTGATGTAACCAATGGTATTTGAATATGAACTAGACCGCATTTAAAAATAACTTTCCCTACACCACAGACATGGTTTCTGCCATGACACAATATTGAGCAACATTCACAAACTTTTGTTTTTAAACAACAGACAAACAACTAACAACTGCATGAGCCAGAATTATTAGTCATAACAGAATCAGAACTTAGCTGTTCACACCTACTGCAACTACAATACCAGTTTCCTGAGAAATACATGTACACCTGTATGTCTTGTGTGAGTACTGCACTACACTAGTGGTTCTTCAGTGGTTATCATGAAAAGCCAAAACACTCACCTTAATGTTTGCAGTTTGCAGTAGGGACTAGATAGTCCAGCAGAGAGATGCTGAGTTCCAGAATCTCCAAGGTCATTGTGACTCAAGTCCAGCTGCAGCAGGGAGTTTGGTGACTGTAGAACCAAACCCACAATCTCACAGGACTTATCTGTGAGTTTACAGTCAGCAAATCTGCAAGGGTGTTCAAGAGAATAATTAAATATTACACACATCAGTACACATCTTATTGCCTGTATAAAGTAACAACAGGCTCTCTAAGTTGTGTTTACTCTTGAGCCTACATTTTTGGCACATACTATTCTTCATTGATTTAAATTCACAGTTAGAGTTGTACTGTTCACATGTTGACAGCTGATGCCAAGTTTTACGTCATGTCTGTCTTTCTTCTCTCTTTTCTCCCTCTCCTCACTCTGACATGTAATATATGACAAATTTGTCATGTAGTGCTAACCTCCTCCTAGACTGGCCTTCTTTTGTTTCTTCTGCCCCTACTCAATACAATCATCCCGGCTGACTGTTGAGCCTCCCGTCCGCCCCTACCTCCCTGCCATCAACCCCTACTCCACAATGGATGCCGACCAACCTCTCCTGAACCACATATCAGGACCAGCCTTTCTTTCCTCCCAGAGGCCCCATGATGGATCCAGCCTTGCTGGCCTCCCCTCTCTACTTAAATGATGAACATCACTTGATGATCTCTACCCAAACGCTGCCCTACTATTGACTTTATCCCTACCCTCCATTTGATTGACAGTTCTACAAACTATCCTGACAAACACTACCTAAATTACGACCTCCATCCAATGACCTCTACCTAAATGCCACCTAACTGTTGACTCCATCCCTCGACTCTTCAACCTGATTCACTGTCCCACAAACTATACTTTTCTTACGATCTAGTAACTCTCAGACAATATTCTGCATTCATGCTTTTAGTCTGTGTAAACCATGGTCAATCTATTTATTAGGGTACCGGATTGTACAGGTACTTCACTAGGCACCTAGCAGGGATGTTGAATCCCAGGAGATGTGGATCTGCCCAAGGTTTCTTCCTAAAGTTTTTCTTTCCCTCTGTTACTCAAGGCAAAGGGTGCTCCCCGTACTGTCTGGAAAGCGTTGCATTGAGACATTGCATTGTATTTGTGCGCTGTACAAATACAATTGAATTGAATTGAATTGTATTGAGATCACATACTGAAGCTCTTCAACTTTGCGGTGAGGATCTTTGAGTGTAGCAGATAAAAGCTTCTGTGCTGATTCTCCAGGATGATTGTTGCTCACATCCAGCTCTTTCACACAGGAGGGGTTTAACATCAGAGAGAGAGCCAGACAAAAATAACCTTCATCTGAGATACCACAGTTACTGAGCCTGAAAGAGAGAGGTAAACAGACAGTTGGGGGGGGGGGTGTCAATAAGTCATCACATAATGTTGAGATTATCTATTCACTTAAAGGAGAAATTCGATGTGAATCAGTCAATCAGCCCTGTTGTTCCAGGTACCTGAATGCTGTTTTTAAGAAAAGAGTGAGAAAATCTGATGTTACATGACAAATAACAAACTGATGCTGTCAGTTCAACACGCTAATACGGCATTAACACAAACCCATTTAAATGCCTTCGATTGCCCAGGGTGGCATTGTCGGGGGGTATCACGGGCACTCCGAAGCGAGTGCCGAAAAATAAAATCACAGGTGGCGCAGTTTTGCTTCATTGGCTTTTGGAAGCTTTGGTATGGGTTTATTTGCTGGGTTATGGGTATTTGAATCAAATTAAACTACACAACCAGATGCATCCATGGGTACCACTTGTAATATACTTGTTTGAGAATAAGCGGGTTCAAGATTGCCCACATTTTGGCGAGGGAAATATCTTTATCTGGTGTTATTAAAAACTTGGCTTAGTTAGTTGCTGGACATCACTACACATTATGATATTGACCTGTGATTTAAACAGAATAGTTTTCTATCATCCATTTGCAGAAAGTGACCCTTAAAGTTTGCCTGCTTTCAGACTTCAGTGCTTGAAGAACACAAGAAGGGGAGGGATTTGGGCTCAGATAATTTCCTTTGCTGTTGCAGCTAGACATGCATATAGTAGAGCAATTAATACCAAGTTTTGCAAAAAAGAGAAAAAAAGGGTTGTTATATGGTTGCTATTTGGTTATTTTATTCTGTTGTTCTAGGGCATGGCAGTATGATGATGAGGGGCACTGCAACCATTTTGTTTGGTGTGTGTGTGTGTGGGGGGGGGGCGCCCCTGTGCTACATTAACAATTAGATTAACTGTTCCTGCTGTTCCACCATTACAGATCAGGCAGAATATTATGTCCTTGCTGTTGTTTTCCGACATGCACTGCCGGTGTTAGTCCCCTATGCCTATATATCTACGGCTGTCTGCTCTCAGGTTACCACGCTGGCACTATGGTCTGACTTTGTGGGGTCCACATCAACTGGGGATGTCCGCCATCTTCCGTTGACCTGGGGCTGTATTTATAGTCAGGCAACTGGGTCATTTCATGTCATTTCACCCAATGCCTCCTGCTCGACCATCTCAGAATTTCCTGAAAAAATTCTAGTAAAAAGATAGCATTTTTAATAGTAAGAATCCAAAATATTAGCTTCATACGGTCAATAGTTTTTTTTATAAAAAATATTTCATATGACATGCTTTTTGGTCACCATAATCTAAGGCCATTTTTAAACAGCAATATCTGGAAAACCATCTCACCTATAGCCTTCAAATTTCCTACTGTCAATATGTGGTAGTTATAGCCTCCATACATGGAATATCAGGATTGTAGCTCATGATATAGGCACTCAAACTTCTATCAAAGTATGGCTTGGCAATATGAAATGGCAACTTTGAAGAGTTGTCAAGACCCAAGTTTTGGAGATAGAAGACCCATATTTTACAGGAAGTATCTCACGTAACGGGTTAAACAATCTACAAAAAACGGTCACTCTAAGATGAACAGATCCACAGGTATTAGGCCTAAAATATGGGGGAAAACACATTTTTGCCCAACTCCAGAGCCATATTCCAAAAACTGAGTTAATGGATCAGGTCCATTTTTTTATTTTTGAAAGATCAAATTATTGTTAAACTTATATGAAAAAATTGGGAGGGTGTTTTGCCCCATTTCATCACAATTAATTTTCAAACGTGGGCTATATGTGGGTGGGTGATTGTTTTTTCCTCTTGATTCCTAGGGGTGTGTCCACCCTATTTCAGAGCCATATTCCAAAAAAACTGAGTTAATGGACCAGGTCCATTTTTTTTTTTACTTTGAAAGATCAAACTATTGTTAAACTTACATAAAACATTTGAGAGGGTGTTATGCCCCATTTTGTCACAATTAATTTTCAAACATGGGGTATATGTTGGGGTTTTCCTCTTGATCCCTGGGGGTGTGTCCACCCAACTCCAGAGCCATATTGCAAACATTGACTTTTGTCTTATGACAATGTTTACCTTTACCACGTGTGACTATATTTACATTGCCATGTCAAAGTCAATCAACTTTATTTGAGACATGTTTTAGATACTCCTCCTTTGCTTTTACCTTGGATCTTCCGCCCTTCCCTACATGTTTCTGTTATTTCAAATACAGATGCTTCTATGTGAAGTAATATCTGCATGCTGCATCTGAAAGAAGTAAACTCAACCAAATGTAGCAGCAATACAGTATTACATTTCACAAATATGTATTTTTTTACTTTCCAGATTCAAATGTAAGACTTAGTTATCTTAAACATTTACTTGTCTGGTTTAGACAGAAAAGATTTCAGGCATATCATCATTAAATTCATCCAGCCCAACCAAACAGACATGGCTTCTACATCATGGTGGTTGACAGACACACCCACAGATACAGCATGTGCGCAATCAAACAGTGATTACCCATACCCCACCACCATAACCAGTCGACTTACATTTATGATTTTTTAAATTTTATTCTCATGTTTGTGCTAGTAATTAGCCTTTTGAAGCTCTACAAGCAAAAAGAGTGAAGGTGTAGTCGTCCTGTGATTTTATTGATTTTATTTTTTGGTAGCATATTGGAAAAACGCTAGAGCCACCCTCATGTAGACAACATGGAAGATCATACAAATGGCTTTTGAATCTCATCCAAGTTTGTATTTGCTCTTGGTCAACATTGAACTTTTAAAGAAGGATCATGTTCACACTGCCGTGCTGTTAACATTGCAGAAAATGAATAATGATCGTTTCTATGACAAAGAATAGCATAGATTTGTTTAAAGTGAAGAAATATAGCGATGCAGAGTAGCATGGTGATTGTTAATCTCCTAAAATATTGTTGAAGTTGAATGTAATTTTTTTAATGAGCTCATAACTCAAAGGAGAGTTCATTTTTTTCTTTAAAAAAAAAAAAAAAAATTCATTTCACTTCAAATTATGAAAAGTCAGTAATCAAGAGAGATTTCAGTCATTGTTTTCATTAATGCAATGCAACTACAATGAGCATAAAATCTACTGTTGACTCTGAAAATGTTGATCAAACACCAAGCACTTTTATTACACGAAATTAAGGTAAAAACATGAATTTGTTACGTTCTTCAATGGAGAATAAAAAGGTCAAAACATGACTATAAAGAACTCAACAAGGGAGAGGTGAATCTTTTATCAGATCAATTCACATATTTAGTAAATGGTTGGATACAAATACAGCAGTCTCCAAAACACATGGCTATGTAAACATAGTCATAGGTAAACACACCCCTAGGAATCAAGAGGAAAAAAAACAATCGCCCAACCACATATAGCCCACACATATAGTTTGAAAATGAATTGTGACGAAATGGGGCAAAACACCTTCCCAATTTTTTTTTATATGAGTTTTACAATAATTTTGTCTTTCAAAAACAAATAATTGCACCTGGTCCATTAATTCAGTTTCTTGGAATATGGCTCTAAAATTGGGTGGACGCACCCCTAGGAATCAAGAGGAAAAAACAATCACCCACCCACATATAGCCCATGTTTGAAAATGAATTGTGACGAAATGGGGCAAAACACCTTCCCAATTTTTTTTATATAAGTTTAACAATAATTTTGTCTTTCAAAAACAAATAATTGCACCTGATCCATTAATTCAGTTTCTTGGAATATGGCTCTAAAATTGGGTGGACGCACCCCTAGGAATCAAGAGGAAAAAACAATCACCCACCCACATATAGCCCATGTTTGAAAATTAATTGTGACGAAATGGGGCAAAACACCTTCCCAATTTTTTTTATATAAGTTTAACAATAATTTTGTCTTTCAAAAACAAATAATTGCACCTGATCCATTAATTCAGTTTCTTGGAATATGGCTCTAAAATTGGGTGGACGCACCCCTAGGAATCAAGAGGAAAAAACAATCACCCACCCACATATAGCCCATGTTTGAAAATTAATTGTGACGAAATGGGGCAAAACACCTTCCCAATTTTTTTTATATAAGTTTAACAATAATTTTGTCTTTCAAAAACAAATAATTGCACCTGATCCATTAATTCAGTTTCTTGGAATATGGCTCTAAAATTGGGTGGACGCACCCCTAGGAATCAAGAGGAAAAAACAATCACCCACCCACATATAGCCCATGTTTGAAAATTAATTGTGACAAAATGGGGCAAAACACCCTCCCAATTTTTTTATATAAGTTTAACAATAATTTGATCTTTCAAAAACAAAAAAATGGACCTGATCCATTAACTCAGTTTTTTGGAATATGGCTCTGAATTTGGGCACAAATGTGTTTTTGCCCATATTTGAGGCATAATACTTGTGGATCCATTCATCTTCGAGTGACCATGTTTTGTAGAGTGTTTGAGCTGTTGCCAGATATACTTTCTGTAAAATATAAGTCTTCTATGTCCAAAACTGGGGCCTTGACAACTCTTCAAAGTTACCATCTCATTTTGCCAAGCCATACTTTGGTAGAAGTTTGAGCGCCTGTGTCCTAAGTTATGCTTGAGCTACAATCTTGATATTCCATGTCTGGAGGCTATAACTACCATATATTGACAGTAGAAAATTTGAAGGCTATAGGTGAGATAGTTGTCCAGATATTGCTGTTTAAAAACAGCCTTTAGATTATGATGCCAAAAAATGCCCGAAATGCATTCCAAATGAAATATTTCTTATTAAAAAACTATTGAGGTTATGAACCTAATATTTTGGATTATTACTATTAAAAATGGTATCTTTTTAGTAGATTTTTTTCAGTAAATTCTGAGATGGTCAAGCGGGGAATTTTCCAGAATTTGGGTGAATTGACATGAAATGACCCAACTTCCTATCTAGTTAGAGCAGCAAAGCAGCTGATGGATTTCTGTGGGTAGCATGCTGTCTCTCCCTTGGTGCTGCATGCCTTTTCAAAATTGCGTCAGACTTATTTTAAAAGTGGGACAAGCAGCATGAGTGAGGAAGGTGACAGAAACACAAGCCAGAGAGAGAATGTTTGCAAGCGCCATTATAGTTTTACGCAGACGCATACCTGAAAATATAACCTGTCTTCCACTATGGCCCGGGGCCGGCCCGAGGCTTTTCCCCAGGCTCAAATACCGGAGTTTAGCCCCAGTCTTGCGTTTCCATTAGCTAAAGCACCGGGGTTTTTCCATCACAATGCTAAGAACTTTGAAACATTCCAAGCCTTCACAGGGCTGTCTGCGAAGTTCCTTGCTTCACTGAGTGGATTATATTTTTGGTTTTGTGTGGGATTGACTGGACTTGTTTACACTATATTTTTGTAACTGAGTTTTGGGGGGAAGTGTTTATTTTTTCGTTTGGAACTCTGGGCCGCGGTGCGAGCGTTCATGGAGAGCGCACACTGACACCACTGTGGGTGCATGTGCTACTGGGCTGTGCAAGAGACTGTGTGCGAGCGGGTATGTGTGTGTGAGGTGCAAGTACTGGCCAGACGGTGTTTGTAGAATAATATATGTATGAAAAATCACAGTTGCTGTTGTAATTACTGTGTGGTGTCTGCTGTATGCAAAAAGAAACGTGTGGTTCAATCAATCAGAGCCCATATTTAAATAGCAATATTCCTAGCGGAGTGTTACAATATAATTCTAGTATAATTCAAGGGGAAATCATGCAGTTTTCTTTATTGTAACTTGCTAACTAGCTACATAAATGACATACAAACATGTTTCTGGCACTACTTGAACATGTTAATGATTTCTAATAGCATAAATAGTAGCAATATCATGCTGTAAGTAGGTTGTTTTTAGTTGGTTTTCACCCCCATCAATCTATGTTGAAAACACTATTAAAATGGAAAAAATAAAAATAAATAAATAAAAATTAAGGACTATATACATTTACTGAAGTATCTGCTGAAGTTCATACATACAGATTTTATGGTGATAAATAAAATGTACATCATAAAAAATACAAGGTCAACACCAACCTTAATATCTGCAGTTTGCAGTGTGGACTGGACAGTTCCTTTGAGAGAAGATGAGCTCCAGAATCTCCCAGGTCATTGTGACTCAGGTCCAGTTCTATCAGCGAGTTTGATGACTGTAGAACAGTAGCCACAATTCTACAGGCCTTATCTGACACTTTGCAATCAGCAAGACTGCATAACAAAAAGGAAAAATATTTTATTATTTATTCATGTATTTATTTATTTTTGTTTTCAAATTTTACTGATGTTGTTCATTCAGCAAACTTTCATGTCCATCTAATTTTTCATTCATTCAATACACAGAAGTGAAATAGTGAATGAAAAAGAGGTGGTTTCTGTACTTTTCAGAATTCTTTTGTCACTTGTGAAAAATCACCAATGTTGCCTATGTTATAGATGGAGAAGACAAATTAACATATGTAGTCTAATACAGAAAACTACAAAGTAAGTAGAGTCGAACAGGGTGACCTTTTTTCCCTAGGACAGATCATATTTCTTTTAATTCTCACCTCCAAAAATGAAATATTGTGCAAGTCTAGATTGGAAAGAGAGACCTCTTTAATAATTTGCTTCATTTGAAAACTTGGGCACAAACACATAAACATAAATTTAGATTAATGCCATTTTAGCCCCTATGATTGGTCAAACCAACACAGTGACGGTCAGCTGTGCTATCAATGGGTGTGTTTGGGTAAGATCAGGTAGCCTACATTTTCTACATCACTGGGTCACAACTGGTTTTCTTTCATATGAATAATCAAATTAGTAGCTTTTCTGAAATTTGATCTTTCTACCGAAAAATGAATAATGACTGAATAATGACTGTGTATATTTTAATACAAGTATTTATTTGTTTCCTGATTTAATAGATTTTCTGATTAGTGGTGTTGCTTGTTGTGCAGCAGTTCAATCAGTTCAAACAGTTCAATCACATCAGTTCATGTTGTTTAAAATGTCCTAACCCTTTGGTCACACGACAGGGCAACTGGGCGATTTGAACAAGCAACTCGGTCGCCAAGGATGCGTTGACTAGTTTGAAGTTTGCTGCATCTGGTAGCTACAACGTATATCGCCACAGATGTATTTTTGTGTTACAAAACCCATGTTTTCAGATTATTAATCTTACCTCATTTGCCATCTCGTTTTACAAAATATCAAGTCATAAATCCTTAACTTTGTAGTTTGTTACAGATAAATGCGATTTTCGAGTTAGCTCCACCATCTTGGATTCCGGATCCAAAACTTTTGAGAGTATACGTCACGCATGGCTTCACTCCCTGATTGGCGTTTATGAAAAATCTCCTTGTTAAATTGCCCAGCTTTTGCAGAAAATAGCCTGCATTTTCTATTTTTCCCCACACACCAGGTGATTTGCCCCGTTGCCTCTGCTAATCGCCTGTTGCCTACGGTCATTGAAAATGAAATGGGAGCTAGTTGCCCAACACCAGTGATTTTGTCCCCCATGTGACCACGCGGGACAGGGCCATTGCAACAGAACAAGCAAATCAGGCAAATGCCCTAAACTGAACAGGGCCCAGAAGATCTTGTACAGAATGATGGATGATGGAAGTCCATGAAATGTTTTTGGCAGTTTTCAAGGTTTATTTTTTTATTTGTTTCATTCTTGTTTACAGTAATACGATTATTGATGATTTTGGTCATTTAGTGCTGTTGCAATGAAAGTAAGATTTTTGGCCACAGTTACATCAAACGACAAGTCTATGTGTAATCCGCAAGGTGGTAAAGATGAAAGTTCAAAAGAAAGTAGGGTAGGTTTTGGAGTAGGGTTTTTTTCACTGTTGCAGGCAACCACAGTTTCACTCCACTTATCATAGCCTTCATTTCGCTAAGCAAACTGAGGAACAATAACAGAAAATTAGCCTTTGGGGTTATCGCCAAAGTTGTTAAGGCTAAAGTTGTCATGGAGGTGAAGGGCCCCCATGGCATCTTTGCTTGGGAAATGTGCTACGCGAAATTAACTCACTTTGACCAGAACCCACCCTCTGTGAATGAAAGCTTTAAGGGCAATTATTACTGTACGTCGTACAGGTACAGCCCAAGACCAAAAGCCGTTTGGGATTATAACTTGCATACAAACAAGTATTAATCGTACAATCTCATTTGATCACAGGCTGCAAACCAATTGTTGTTAGAAGACATGCTCGTCATTTATCCACCTCCATCACAAACTCACCGTGCCTTTCCTGCAGCACCTCACAGCTGGGACGAGTCTCCTGCGTCCCTCATCTGATGTGTTGTATTTCTTCAGGTCAAGCTCATCCAGCACCTCCTCAGACATCAGAAGCATGTGGGCCAGTGCTGAACAGTGAGAAGGAGATAATTTCTTTTCCATGTTTTTCGGTGATGAGAGGAAATTTTGAATTTCTTGCTGCATGGAATGGTCATGCAGTTCAAACAGGCAGTGGAAAAGATTGATGCATCTTTCTGGAGAGAGATCCTCACTGTTGAGCCTCTTGATATACTGACATGTTTCCTCGATGCTCTTTGAGGTGTTGTGTATTGTGGTCAGTAGACCTTGCAGAAGTCTCTGATTGCTCTCCAGTGAGGTGCCCATGAGGAAGCGAAGGAAAAGATCCAAGTGCCCATTTTGGCTCTCCAAAGCCTTATCAACACGCACTTTTCAGTAACGACATGGATGTGAGTGTCTCCAGTCCTAGTGCTGACTGAAGAGAAGATAAAACAGATTTATCTTTGTGTTCTTCACGTAGGAGGGATTTCAGTGGCTCAAGGTTCTCAGTCACATACGAGTGAAACACAAACACAGCTGCCAGGAACTCCTGGATGCTCAGATGCACAAAGCTGTAGACCTTCTTCTGGTGAAGCACAGACTCTGCCTTGAAAATCTCTGTACACATACCAGAGTACACTGAGGCTTCATTGACATCAATGCCACACTCTGTTAGGTCTTTCTCATAAAACATAAGGTTCCCATTCTCTAGGTTCTTAAAAGCCAGTTCTGCCAGCTTCAGTAGGATACCTGTCTGTGATCCCAAGAGCATCCTCATGTCTTTTTCATATTTTCCTTCATATTTCACGATCCCTCCTGCTTGTCTGGATAAGCAAGAAGTGGATGAACATCTCCGTCAGAGTTTTCGGGATTTCCTGCGTGCGTGTTCTCTTTCAGTCATTTCCTGAAGCACAGTGGCTGCAATCCAACAGAAGACTGGAATATGGCACATGATGTTGAGACTTCTGGAAGCTTTAATGTGGGAAATGATTCTGTTAGCCTGAGCCCTCATTACTGATTCTCTTCCTGAAGTACTGTTCCTTCTGCAAGTCATTAAACCCACGTACTTCTGTTACCTGGTCGATGTACTGAGCAGGAATTAGCACTGACTGCTGCTGGTCGTGAGGTTATCCAGATAAGAGCAGACGGAAATACATTCCCCAGAAATAGGTTTGTTATCAGCATGTCTATTGACATTGTTTTTGTAACATCAGACAACTTTGAGTTTTGTTCAAAGTTTAGCTTCAAGCGACTCTCATCCAAACCATCAAATATGAATACAACCTGACAGTCTTTGAATTCTCCATTATCATTTAGCTCCTTCAGCTCAGGGTGGAAGTCGAGCAGGAGCTTGTAAAAGTTACACTCGTCACCCCTGATTAAATTCAGCTCCCGAAACGAAAGGGGAAACATAAAATCTACATCCTTATTAGCTACCCCATCTATCCAATCAAGAATGAACTTCTGCACTGAGACGGTCTTTCCAATACCAGCAACACCCTTGGTCATTACAGTTCTGATATGCTTCTTCTGTCCAAGTAAGGACTTAAAGATGTCATTGCAGTTGATTGGTGTATCTTCTGTGGTTTGTGTTCTGGATGCTGACTCCACCTGCCAAACTTCATGTTCCTTATTCACCCCTTCACTCTCTCCCCCTGTGATGTAGAGCTCTGTGTAGATCTCACTGAGGAGTGTCTGAGTTTCTGATTTGATGATGCCTTCAGATACATTCTGAAATCTCTTTTTCAGACTGGATTTGTGTTTTTCTGTAACACTCCTCAGGACCTCGTCATCTGTTTGCAATTGAGAGAGAACATGGCATGGGCTTGTGTGAATTATCAACTTAATTGTAATGACAATATTGTTGCAATATAGCAATGTTGCCCTGCCGTTTTGGGCACTTTTAGTTGAAATAAACAACAAACTTTCTCAAAACACATCCAATTGTTGTGATTGTGTTTCTCTATAACTGTCATCAGGACCTCATCTGGTTGGCATTGATAAGAGAAATTTTAAAATATTATCAACAGTCATCAACATAATCAATGATATTAATTTCAGAAGACAAAGACACAATTAGTTTTCATTTGTGGCTGTGACAGGCAGAGTTGGAGAATGGCGAATTGTAAAATGGAGAATGTTTCTCTGATGCCTAGAATGCATTAAAAAATAAGCTTGAATGCAAT
>JAODXP020000036.1:756020-761020 GCA_027497455.2 Sardinella longiceps | reverse complement strand
CAGCCATTTTCCTGTGCATTTTCTGTGAGACAATGTATAGTCCATATTGATATTGAGAGATTGATATTCAAAAAGTTTCCTCTGAAATTTCAAGATGGAGCACAATTGCCTGTTCAGTGGACAAGTGAGAGCAAGTCAAAAGAGGGGGAAAGTGAAAGATTTTCCAGGGAGCATCTGCTCAAAAAATAGGTATATGTGCAAATGGCGGCCACCAGATGCCGCTAAAGTGCTGCATATCGCTCAATCTTGAAATTTTGTTCATTTGTGGTCATAGATGTGCAACCACTACCGAGAAATTTTGACAATGATAAGTCTCTAAGTACATGTTTGACGATTATAAAGAAGGGCCAATGGGTAGCCTATATATGTGGTGTTAGAGATTAAATTAATGTCTCTTTTTTTTAATATTTCATTTCACACATTTTTTGGGGGACTTCTGAAAGTGAAATTATTGCTGTAATATGTCAGTGGACATAGTTGAGGATATTGACTGTTTTTTTGTTTACATTGAGTCTATGGCATATCGTAACACGTTTATAAGGTTAATCTCTCCCGTAAATACTATCAACAGAGTGGTCAAACTATGAAGATGCAAGATGACTTTTATCGACTTTTATTGACGCAAGATTACTTCAATGAAGCTTGTATTTTTACTCTTAGTAGCCTACACACTACTGTGGAAGACTAAACCTCTTGTCTCTTGATTGCCCCAAAATCCCGACTGAGGCTTTCTAGCGGCAGGCTACTATGCTAGCTATGAGACAATGTTTTCTACAACCATACACTGTATCGCACCTTGATTTTAGGAACACATATATCAGTGATCTTTTAAACAGTGAAAGCACAATATATCCAAGTCAATAACCAAATTAATTAAATACACTCACCTTCAGATACATGTAGACATATATGGCTGTTTCCAGTCTCAGAGAGAACTTTGCTCCTGCAGTAAAGTTTTACAGCTTTCACCAAGACTAAAGTCCATACATCTTTCAGCAATGAGTGCAGGGTGGTTAGAAGAGCAAATGAAACACACACACACACACACACACACACACACACACACACACACACACACACACACACACAGGTAGTTTTCAATTCACCAGAAGAACATCGCAGCCATTCTCAAAGTGGAAAAGCTGATGTGACAAAGAGTGGGTTGATCGCAATCTGTTGCACACCACATAATTCAGAATGTATTCTTTTAAACAATTCTTTTAGGCTATTTGAATAGATTTTTTTCATTCATTTATATGAGGTTTTTCATGATTGACTTGTGTTTTTAACATAGCTATGTATCCACCAATAATAATAATCTTGCAACATAACATTTTATAATAAACAGAAGGCATGAATTGACAGATCACCACCTCCTGGGTCATGAGGACAAAACATTATGCTGCTGACAAACACACACACACACACACACACAGAGAGAGACACACAGACATACACACATAGCCCACACTCTCTCTCTCTCTTTCTCTCTCACTCACACACCCTTTAATTCTGAACCAAAAGCTACCGACTGTGTGGATGGGCAGTGGCGCTCACTGGCTTGATGGGCCTGAGTAGAGCTGCCACATCACCCTTGTGGGGTTATACTGTGAGGGTCCACTACATTGGGCCATCCCATAAGACTGACATTTAACCGTCATATGGTGAGTTTTCTCTGTAAACCAGATGTTTAAGGAACAACTGAACATATAGGCTGATGTTCATGCGAGTTTATGCAGTGGGGCAGATTTTCCAGCAAGAACCAAAAATTCTCGGTTTGATGTCCTGTATAAACCGAACCTATGCTTTAAATTGAACTGATTTTTTTTCCAGCTCTTTTCCAATATTTTAAAATGTGAATTATTCAGTCAAATTAGCCTGTGTCGTGGGTGAAAATATGTGATCTCATGTCTTTACTAATTGCAACTACATGTAACTCAAAGAGTAATAGCATACCCTATATTTGTGGGAGTATCAAGATTATGGCTAGCTTAGAAATCTATTAGGGCAGCCACATATATGGATTTATGCTGGACAGTTTGGATTTTCCATGCCATTTCCTACGTTTGGTGCAGCATCAAGCACGGCGTGTGAAGAGATGCGTTTAGGGCTCAGTGAGATGCACCCAATGGGCCAGATTTTCATCTTTAAATTCACCTATAAAAATTGTGAATAATTTGTGTTTATGTTTTTATGCCTACATCAACTGTCTCTCACACACACACACACACACAATCTGTGAAAATCGTGCAAAGTTTAGCAAAACAGAACACCCAAGCTCATGCCCACTGGTCATTAAAAGAAAAAGAAAAGAAAAAAACATCTGAAAAATGTATCTAATGCTCTGAACGTTATAACTAATGGCTAATGTGAAACTCAATGATAGGCAATTCCTAAATAATCCTGTTTCTGAAATCATCTTACTCCATCTGGTCCTGACTCACAGTGGTCATAAAAGATGCCATGACACTTATTGCAAAGAGTAGGCCAGACTTCTAAACAGCAGATCCAGAGACTGGGCCATGATGATGCTCAACTAGACAAACAGATTGGGGATGGATTTGTTCTGTAATACAGTGTATAATCCTGGGTTGGGTTTAGGTCCAAGAAAATACGTAATTCTGGGAAAGCAATCCTGTGATTTATTTGTAATACAGAAAACAATCCTGAGTTTGGGTCCAAGAATGACGTGAATATAAAAGAGAGATAGGACTTCGTTAATGACCTAGTAAAACTGATGGTCACATTGGTAATCAGTCTCTGAAGTTTATTACTGTAAATATACTCAATACTGTATATCAAATCTGACAAAATCACATAGAGCAGGGGTGTCAAACATAAGGGCCGGATGCGGCCCTTTTCATAATTTAATGTGGCCCAACATGTCTAATTGCTACACATTAGTAAGGAGCTAAAACCAATCCCATGATCCTTTGACCTTTGTTGATTTACATAACAGCTTAAAAGGCACTATAGGATTTAATAATGTAATGTTAAATGCACTTTCATGAAATTAGATTGTGTAGTTTTTTATAGTGCAACTTTGCATCAACAAGATGTCATATTCTAGTGATATTAAATGATTCAGCTGATTCAGCAGTGTTGTATGTAGATTCTGTGAAGATGTCAAATATTCAAATTGTAGAAAAGACAAGTTTTAATGATTTTGGTCCAAAGTGTCATGAACATAATTTTGTTTATACAGTAGGTATGGCAAGTGCCTTGGATCTTTTTTTTTTTTTTTTTTACATTTTATTTGGAAATATTATAGCAGGAAAAATGACTGTTTCAAATAGGCTACAATTAATCAGTAGAACAGATCATATTATGAATACAGACACAAAAAATCAGAGAGCTAGCAGGAAAAAGAAACTTTATAATTGTGTGCATATCTTTATAATTGTGTGTGAGTGTGTGTGTGTGTGTGTGTGTGTGTGTGTGAGAGAAAGAGAGAGAGTTTAAAGCCCTATTCGCACGGGACTAGTTTAATGGGGGATGTATAGCAATGTTGATTAACCAGACGACATCAGGCATTAGAAACGACCAATTCGGATGGGACAAGAAATCCCAGTGATCTTCATCTAACATGGGAGGAGTTGTTCTGATTCAGAGGAGGCTCTGGCCCTACTTATTACCGAGGGTCGCATTCGCACAAGATTAGTATTACCTATGGTAGATTCTCCGGACCGTTTCACAGGAGGTAAAGTTCTCGGCGAAGTTTACCGACATTTTTACTGACATGCCGCGTTCGGACGGGACTAAATTTCCCGGTTATCATTACTTTACCCCAGGTCCCCCCATTAAACTAGTCCCGTGCAAATAGGGCTTAAGTGGGTCTCATAAAGTCTAATAAAGAACAGAGAGAAGAGATGAGGGCATAAAGAAATTAAGAGTGTGTGTGTGGGGGGGGGGGGGAGCAGTGGAGAAAGAGATGGAGAAGAGGATAGAGAACAATGGAGAAAGACAGAGAAGGAGAAAGAGAGGGAGATACGGAGTTGTGGTGAAAGAGAGAAGGAGAAGGGGACATGGAGTTGTGGAGAAAGAGGGAGAGGGGGATATGGAGTTGTGGAGAAAGAGAGGAAGAGAGGGAGACATGGAGTTGTGGAGAAAGAGGGAGAAGGAGAAGGGGACATGGAGTTGTGGAGAAAGAGAGAGAAAGAGAGGGGGATATGGAGTCATGGAGAAAGAGAGAGAAGGAGAAGGGGGAAGGAGTGGTGGAGAAAAAGAGGAGAGGGGGTTATAGAGCAGTGGCGAAAGAGAAAAGAGGGGGATGAGGACAAGTGAAGAAGGAGACTATTGACCTTAAAACCCCCTTTGATTAAACCATGTGACAGGAGGATGGGGACAGATAGAGGGAGTGTGTGTGTGTGTGTGTGTGTGTGTGTGTGTGTGTGTGTGTGTGTGTGTGTGTGAGAGAGAGAGAGAGAGAGAGAGAGAGAGAGAGAGAGAGAGAGAGAGAGAGAGCAGAAGAAGAGGAGAGGGAGGAGAAAAAGTAAACAAGGAAATAGAAAAAAAGAGGGATGAGAAAGACAGGGGACACAACGGAAGCAAATGAGAACACATAAGTAAAATGAAAGGATAAAAAAAGAAAAGGAGAAAGAGGAGGATGGGAGACAGATAAGATAAAGAAGTTCAGAGAAAGGAGGAAGAGAGAAAAAAGACAGAGTGAAGGGGGTGAGGAGAAAGAGAAACAGGAGGAGGAGGTAATACAGAGGGAGGACAGAGTAGAGAAAGAAGAAGTAGGGATAGAAAAAGAAAATAAATATAAAGTGCAGTGGAAGATAGAGGGAAGGGGGTGAGTGAGTAAAAAGAGGAAGATGGGGGGCATGGATGGATGAAAAAGGGATGGATGGATGAAAAAGGGAAAGAGAAACAGGGATGAGAAATGGAGGAGGAAAGAGGGAATAAAGAAAGGAAGATAATGATAGAAAGAGAATGAGCAGAGGAAGGAAGAAGGGGAGAGAGACAAAAGGAGGAGGAGGAGAGAGAGAGAGAGAAGG
>JAODXP020000036.1:716020-751020 GCA_027497455.2 Sardinella longiceps | reverse complement strand
GTAAAAGGCTGTGAGTGAAACTTTCGCCCCTTTTTTGTTGTCTGTCACGTCATTAAGGACTTAAAAAAGGATAAATGTTGCACCAGAGACAGTGGGTGAAGCAGGTCATTGCGGATGAGAATATCCATCGAGACTATCTATCGCTTTCGCTAAAGCCCTACAGCCTATTTATTGTCAAACCGTTCTGCCAAAGCGCAAGAGGGGAGCCGCAAAACATTTTAAATTTTGATGTTGAATTTGTCTGTCATCTGTTAAAAAGTTCCCATTTAGATGTCTAAATTACTTCCACTCTGTCTTTTGAGGCATAGCCTTCATGTTTTCATATCCGCTCACTAGTCTTTGCCTCGTAATGCCATAGCCTACATTTCGGCTACATTATCCGTCAAAGCCCCGTAAGGATCAAAACGATTTCAAATGAACCGTCATTTTTGCTAGCTAGCTTGACTTTGCAAATCACTAGTGCTATGAATGAGGCTAGATTTAAGAAAATATAGCCAAATAGGCTATAGAAAAAAAGTGTTTCAAACATACAGTGATTTTGAGTATGTGGAAAGATCACTGAAGCTATTGTCAGCATGCGCCTGCCTGTGCGCTGAATTGCGCATAGGACTCATGAGAAATTGAATGGGGAAAGGCCAGATGGCTCTCACCCAATCCTGTTCTCTTATAATGAGCCCCGTGTAACTTTATATGTCCACATGAGTGATAAATATAAAGGTAAATAATAAACATATTCAGAACAATAATATATATGATCCTGAAAGTTAAAGTGTTAATGATGATGGGAGTATAGCCTAATACGGTGTCCTGACTCCTGACCCAAGTAAGCTGTATCATAAGCAAGAATTTACAGTAATTTAGGGGTGCTGTGAATGCAAAAAATGTTGATGGGGTGCCTTGAGCTCAAAAAGTTTGAGAACCACTGGACTAAAGCAAAAATAGATATTTCAGATTTTAGTTGCATTTTTGTCATGAAGTGTCCCCCGAACATGTACAGTAGGTTGCATAAGGAAAGAGAGAGGAGTGGGGGGATCCTATCCAGGCTCCTGTAATTTAGGGTATCTACTTCTACTGTATGTAGTGTAACCAGAAAGAATCATTGTGGGTTTTCAAACTTTGGCGGCACTGAGAGAGCGCAGACCTCCGCCAAGGCAATGTGGACAAAGACACAACATAAATTCCAGATTGTGTTCTGGATCACTGATCGTACCAAAATTGTCGGAATATGTAGGATGCCACCGCCCCCAAAGAAAAAAAAAGTGTGCTGCTAGATGTTGTGGAGGTAGTAAAAATATTGTAAAAGGTAGGAAAAAAGGTAGTAAATGGTAGTAAATTCAGTACCAGGATTCCTGTATATACCCTGCACAGAAAGAGAAGAGGGAAAAGGAAGGGGAGGAGGAGGGAGAGATGGATGGAACACAAAGAGAGAAGGGGAAGAGAAAAACACACACACACACACACACACACATACATACTGTACACACACATACATACATACATACATACATACAGTACAGACACACACACACACACACACACACACACACACACACACACACACACACACACACACACACACACACAAAATAGCTGCAGGCGTCATCTTGAAAAAGTATGAAAGAAATATTATTTTTACCAGGTCACCTACAATTATGTATGAATACACTTTTTGTGGTAAATAGACTCTTATGATTGTGATTCTGACATCATTTTGAGATTCTGACATCATCTTGGCTCATACACACACACACACACACACACACACACATAAGAGACACACATACATACTGTCGGTCAGATCATGCATGAATTTACAGTAAGAGAAATGGTAGATACACACCTACAACATCAGGTGCTTCTCATTTGAACCAAAAGTCTTTTGAAATGAGAAACTGATGAAACTTGCAGTCTTTAGTGCAAAACTGACTAATACTTTTAACACCACTGTGTCTTCTTCGTCAGATTCATTCTCACGTCATGTGCCCTGGCGCCGCACTACACACGTGCACACACACACACACACACACACACACACACACACACACACACACACACACACACACACAAACGCCGGACTCCCAAACACTCATCTCAAACTTACATCTCAGCAAACGTGGCCGTTCCCTCTCCAATGAAGCATGGTCAGTTCTGGGGGAAAAAGTAAATTGTTGTTTTTGTGTTGTTTTGTTTGTGTGTCACCTTTATATTTATACCTTAATATATTATTTTGCTTTCAATCACATAAGGATATACATCTCCCTGGCCCTGTTTGTCTGTCTGCTCACATGGATGCAGCATCAAAGAGTAAACATATAAATCAATTTAACACCAAAACAGCAAAAAAAATATTACAACATTCTGAATAGACACTAGGGATTCTTTATGAACATACTTAAGTGTCTCAAGTTTAAAGTGAGGATCCTTCAGTTTAGCAGATAGTATCAGTCTTGATTCTCCAGGATGATTGTCGCTCAGGTCCAGCTCTTCTAGATGGGAGGGGTTTGAAGTCAGAGCTAAAGCCAGAGAAACACAACCCTTCTCTGTGATGAGACAATCAGAGAGCCTGAGAGAGTAGAGAGAGAGAGAGAGAGAGAGAGAGAGAGAGAGAGAGAGAGAGAGAGTGGTCAACTATGGTCATAATGTACTGTAAAAGAGAAACATTGTTCAAATTAGATTGAAACAAACAACAAACACAGTACCTAGAGTACATGATTGAATGTTGTACACCGACTGCAAGATTTCAAGATTAAAAAGTACATAAAGAACATCATGATAAAGAAGAATATATTTCGGCTCTAATGCATTGGAAAGCAACCACTGTGTGTAAAACCACTGTAGTCACCCCCCTCAAACGCATTCTGTGTGGTCACAGTGCAGTGCTAAATTCAGGTGCTGGTTAAATTCACAGATCATGCATGCAGATACCATTCCAGTACACTCACAGGGGTAAATATAGCCTGTCAAAATCTACATGAAGTGATGTAATTAATGGTATCTGAGTATGAACTAGACCGCATTTAAAAATAACGTCCCCTACACCAGACATGGCTTCTGCCATGACACAATGTTGAGCAACATTCACAAACGTTTGTTTTTAAACAACAGACAAACAACAAACAACTGCATGACCCAGAATTATTAGTCATAACAGAATCAGAACTTAGCTGTTCACACCTACTGCAACTAGAATACCAGTTTCCTGAGAAATACATGTACACCTGTATGTCTTCTGTGAGTACTGCACTACACTAGTGGTTCTTACGTGGTTATCAGGAAAAGCAAAAACACTCACCTTAATGTTTGCAGTTTGCAGTGGGGACTAGACAGTCCAGCAGAGAGATGCTGAGTTCCAGAATCTCCCAGGTCATTGTGACTCAAGTCCAGCTGCAGCAGGGAGTTTGGTGACTGTAGAACCAAACCCGCAATCTCACAAGACTTATCTGTGAGTTTACAGTCAGCAAGTCTGCAAGGGTGTTTGACAGAATAATTAAATATTACACAAAGCATCAGTACACATCTCATTGCCTATATTATGTAACAACAGGCTCTCTAAGTCGTGTTTAATCTTGAGCCTACATGCTATTCTTCATTGATTTAAATTCACAGTTAGAGTTGTACTGTTCACATGTTGACAGCTGATGCCAAGTTGTACGTCATGTGTGTCAACTGTCTTTCTTCTCTCTTCTCTCCCTCTCCTCACTCTGACATGTAATATACGACAAACTTGTCATGTAGTGCTAACCTCCTCCTAGACTGGCCAAATCCTTTTGTTTCTTGTGCCCCTACACACTACAATCATCCCGGCTCAGTGTTGAGCCTCATGTCCGCCCCTACGTCCCTGCTATCAACCCCTACCCCACAATGAATGCCGACCAACCTCTCCTGAGCCACATACCAGGACCAGCCTTCCCCATGATGGATCCGGCCTTGCTGGCCTCCCCTCTCTACTTAAATGATGAACACCACTTGATGATCTCTACCCAAACACTGCCCTGCTATTGACTCTATCCTCTGACTCTTCCATTTGATTGGTAGTTCTACAAACTATCCAGATGATCACTACCTAAATGACGACCTCCACCCAATGAACTCTACCTAAATGCCACCCAACTATTGACTCCATCCCCTGACTCTTCAACCTGTCCTACAAACTACACTATTCCTACCATCTAGTAACTCTCAAACAATATTCTGCATTCATGCTTTTAGTCTGTGTAATCCATGGTCAACCTATTTATCAGGGTACCGACTGTACAGGTACTTCACTAGGCACCTAGCAGTGATGTTGAATCCCTGGAGATGTGGATCTGCCCAAGGTTTCTTCCTAAAAATTAATTATTTGTAAGTGAAGGGAGTTTTTCTTTGCCTCTGTAACTCATGGGTGCTCACCGTACTGTCTGTAAAGTGCCGTGAGACAAGGTATTGTATTTGTGCGCTGTACCAATACAATTGAATTGAATTCATTTGAATTTAATTGAATTGTATTGAGATCACATACTGAAGCTCTTCAGGTTTGTGGTGAGGATTATTCAGTGTAGCAGATAACAGCTTCTGTGCTGATTCTCCAGGATGATTGTTGCTCACATCCAGCTCTTTCACACAGGAGGGGTTTAACATCAGAGAGAGAGCCAGACAAACATAACCTTCATCTGAGATACCACAGTTACTGAGCCTGAAAGAGAGAGGTAAACAGACAGTTTGTGGGGGGGGGGGGTCTATAAGTAATCATATATAGTAATCATATAATGTGTTACGGACAGATTAGGCTCTTGTCTGGTGTCTCAAGTCACCTGGGTGATGACGTAGAGGGTTTGGGTCACGTGGTGTTGGTGGCGGTAGTGGTTTGTATTATTAGGCTACCTGTTCATTGCTAGGTGAGAGCTAGTAGTGAGTAGGTGATGGGGGAAGCCTACTGTTTGCTGACCGCTAGCTTAGGGTTGGCTTCTAATGGATTATTGCCGTGTGGATTTTAACCTTGAAGGATGTTTATGAACTGTCAACCCTTTTAATCTTGGATATAATAAAGCAACGTTATCCGAAGTTGGACTTGCCATTACTTCAAACACAGCGCGTCGGGCAAAATTGTTTCCCCCAGTCAGCTGCTCGGCGACCTAACTTGGCTAAACTGTCGCCGCAACACAATGTTGAAATTATCTATTCACTTAAAGGAGAAATTCGATGTGAATCTCTCAATAGCCCTGTTGTTCCAGGTACCTGAATGCTGTCTTTAAGAAAAGAGCGAGAAAATCTGATGTTACATGACAAATAACAAACCGATTTCTAATGCTGACTGAATGGGGCATAATGAAATGAATTTGAGTTACATCATTGTTGGGCGGGCATCATGGCCACTCCGAAGCGAGTGCCGAAAAATAAAATCCCGGGTGGTGCAGTTTTCCTTCATTGGCTTTTGGAAGCTTTGTTATGGGTATATTTGCTGGGTTATGGGTCTTTGAATCAAATTAAACTACACAACTAGATGCATCCATGGGTACCACTTATAATGTACTTTCTTGAGAATAAGGGGTTCAATTTCAGTGTGAAGATTGCCCACATTTTGGCGAGGAAATATCTTTATCTGGTGTTATTAAAAACTTGGCTTAGTTAGCTGCTGTAGTTCCATCTAATAACCAAGAGCTAAAAAAATAACACAAAACAAAAACATCACTACACATTATGATGTAGACCTATAATTTAAACAGAATAGTTTTCTATCACCCATTTGCAGAAAGTGATCAGTAAAGGGCACCTTCGGTCATTTTCAACAAGAGCTCGATTGCTCAAGCTACTTGAGATTAGCCAAATACTGAAGACACAAGACATTTTGGTCCAACCATATAGGTTTCCTTGAACAGAGAAGAATCACTTAAAACTAGCCCAATGGGGCAGAATTTTGAACTGTATTTTTAACATCTTAACATACTCCAAATGTTATCACAATAAGATTTTATGGTGATAATAATAAAAATGAATATTATAAGAAATACATGTTCAACACCAACCTCAATATCTGCAGTTTGCAGTGTGGACTGGACAGTCCCTTTGAGAGATGATGAGCTCCAGAATCTCCCAGGTCATTGTGACTCAGGTCCAGCTCTATCAGCGAGTTTGATGACTGTAGAACAGTAGCCACAATTCTACAGGCCTTATCTGACACTTTGCAATCAGCAAGACTGCATAACAAAAGGGAAAAATATTTTATTATTTATTCATGTATTTATTTATTTTTGTTCTCAAATTTTACTGATGTTGTTCATTCAGTAAACTTTCATGTCCATCTAATTTTTCATTCCTTCATTACTCAGAAGTGAAATGGTAAATTAAAAAGGAGTGGTTTCTGGACTTTTCAGAATTCTTTTGTCACTTGCTGAATGAAAATCACCTTCAATTTTGCCTATTTTATAGATGGAAAAGACAAATTGACATTAGGAGCCTAATACAGAAAACTACAAAGTAAGTAGAGTTGAACAGGGTGACCTTTTTCCCAAGGACAGATCATAGTTCTTTTAACTCCCACCTTCAAAAATGAAATATTGTGCAAGTTTAGATTGCAAAGAGAGACCCTTTAATAATTTTCTTCATTTAAAAACTTGGACACACGCACACGCACACAAACATAAATTTAGATTAATGCCATTTTAGCCCCTATGATTGGTCAAACCAACACAGTGACAGTTGTGCTATCAATGGTTGTGTTTGGGTAAGATCAGGTAGCCTACATTTTCTACATCACTGGGTCACAATTGGTTTTCTTTCATATGAATAATCAAATTAGTAGCTTTTCTGAAATTTGATCTTTCTACCGAAAAATGAATAATGACTGAATAATGACTGTGTATATTTTAATACAAATATTTATTCGATTCCTGATTTAATAGATTTTCTGATTAGTGGTGTTGCTTGTTGTGCAGCAGTTCAATCAGTTCAAACAGTTCAATCACATCAGTTCAATTGCTGTTGTTTAAAATGTCCTAACCCTTTGGTCACACGACAGGGCAACTGGGCGATTTGAACAAGCAACTCAGTCGCCAAGGATGCGTTGACTCGTTTGAAGTTTGTTGCATCTGGTAGCTACAACGTATATCGCCACATATGTATTTTTGCGTTACAAAACCCATGTTTTCAGATTAATCTTACCTCATTTGCCGCCTCTTTTTACAAAATATCACTCACTCTCAGGGAAAAGAGGGCTACAACAGAATCAGAACTTAGCTGTTCACACCTACTGCAACTACAATACCAGTTTCCTGAGAAATATGTCTTGTATGCGTACTGCACTACACTAGTGGTTCTTCAGTGGTTATCAGGAAAAGCAAAAACACACACCTTAATGTTTGCAGTTTGCAGTGGGGACTAGACAGTCCAGCAGAGAAATGCAGAGTTCCAGAATCTCCAAGGTCATTGTGACTCAAGTCCAGCTGCAGCAGGGAGTTTGGTGACTGTAGAACCAAACCCGCAATCTCACAGTCAGCAAGTCTGCAAGGGTGTTCGAGAGAATAATTAAATATTACACAAAGCATCAGTACACATCTCATTGCCTATATTACGTAACAACAAGCTCTCTAAGTCGTGTTTAATATTGAGACATTTTTGGCACATGCTATTCTTCATTGATTTAAATTCACAGTTAGAGTTGTACTGTTCACAAGTTGACAGCTGATGCCAAGTTTTACGTCATGTCTGTCTTTCTTCTCTCTTATCTCACTCTCCTCACTCTGACGTAATATACAGCAAACTTATCATGTAGTGCTAACCTCCTCCTAGACTGGCCTTCTTTTGTCTCTTCTGCCCCTACTCACTACAATCATCCCGGCTCAGTGTTGAGCCTCCCGTCCGCCCCTACCTCCCTGCCATCAACCCCTACTCCACAATGGATGCCGACCAACCTCTCCTGAGCCACAAACCAGGACCAGCCTTCCTTTCCTCCCAGAGGCCCCATGATGGACCCGGCCTTGCTGGTCTCCCCTCTCTACTTAAATGATGAACACCACTTGATGATCTCTACCCAAGCACTGCCCTACTATTGACTTTATCCCAACCCTCCATTTGATTGACAGTTCTACAAACTATCCTGACAATCACTACCTAAATGACGACCTCCACCCAATGAACTCTATGCCACCCAAGTCATGACTCCATACCCTGAATCTTCTACTTGATTGACTGTCCCACAAACTATATTTTTCGCACCATCTTGTAACTCTGACAATATTCTGCATTCATGCTTTTACTCTGACTGTACCGGCTGTACTGGTACCTCACTAGCCACCCAACAGGTATGTTGAGCCAATGAGATGTGGATCTGCCCAAGGTTTCTTCCTAAAAATGAATTATTAGTAAGTGAAGGGAGTTTTTCTTTGCCTCTGTAACTCATGGGTGCTCACCGTACTGTCTGTAAAGTGCCGTGAGACAAGGCGTTGTATTTGTGCGCTGTACAAATACAATTGAATTGAATTGAATTGTATTAAGATCACATACTGAAGCTCTTCAGGTTTGTGGTGAGGATCATTGAGTGTTTCAGATAACAGCTTCTGTGCTGATTCTCCAGGATGATTGTTGCTCACATCCAGCTCTTTCACACAGGAGGGGTTTAACATCAGAGAGAGAGCCAGACAAACATAACCTTCATCTGAGATACCACAGTTACTGAGCCTGAAAGAGAGGTAAACAGACAGTTGGGGGGGGGGGGGTCTATAAGTAATCATATAATGTTGAAATTATCTATTCACTTAAAGGAGAAATTCGATGTGAATCTCTCAATAGCCCTGTTGCTCCAGGTACCTGAATGCTGTCTTTAAGAAAAGAGCGAGAAAATCTGATGTTACATGACAAACCGATTTCTAATGCTGACTGAATGGACTGAATTTGAGTTATATCATTGCGAGTGCCGAAAAATGAAATCCCGGGTGGCGCAGTTTTCCTTCACTGGCTTTTGGAAGCTTTGTTATGGGTATATTTGCTGGGTTATGGGTCTTTGAATCAAATTAAACTACACAACTAGATGCATCCATGGGTACTTTCTTGAGAATAAGGGGTTCAATTTCAGTGTGAAGATTGCCCACATTTTGGCGAGGAAAATATCTTTATCTGGTGTTATTAAAAACTTGGCTTAGTTAGCTGCTGTAGTTCCATCTAATAACCAAGAGCTAAAAAAATAACACAAAACAAAAACATCACTACACATTATGATGTAGACCTATAATTTAAACAGAATAGTTTTCTATCACCCATTTGCAGAAAGTGATCAGTAAAGGGCACCTTCGGTCATTTTCAACAAGAGCTCGATTGCTCAAGCTACTTGAGATTAGCCAATACTGAAGACACAAGACATTTTGGTCCAACCATATAGGTTTCCTTGAACAGAGAAGAATCACTTAAAACTAACCTAATGGGGCAGAATTTTGAACTGTATTTTTAACATCTTAACATACTCCAAATGTCATCACAATAAGATTTTATGGTGATAATAAAAAAATGTATATTATAAGAAATACATGTTCAACACCAACCTTAATATGTGCAGTTTGCAGTGTGGACTGGACAGTCCCTTTGAGAGATGATGAGCTCCAGAATCTCCCAGGTCATTGTGACTCAGGTCCAGTTCTATCAGCGAGTTTGATGACTGTAGAACAGTAGCCACAATTCTACAGGACTTATCTGACACTTTGCAATCAGCAAGACTGCATAACAAAAAGGAAAAATATTTTATTATTTATTCATGTATTTATTTATTTTTGTTCTCAAATTTTACTGATGTTGTTCATTCAGTAAACTTTCATGTCCATCTAATTTTTCATTCATTCATTACTCGGAAGTGAAATGGTAAATTAAAAAGAGGTGGTTTCTGGACTTTTCAGAATTCTTTTGTCACTTGCTGAATGAAAATCACCTTCAATTTTGCCTATTTTATAGATGGAAAAGACAAATTAACATAAGCAGCCTAATACAGAAAACTACAAAGTAAGTAAAGTTGAACAGGGTGGCCTTTTTCCCAAGGACAGCACTTCAATCAGTTCAATCACATCAGTTCAATTGCTGTTGTTCAAAATGTCCTCAGGGCCATTGCAACAGAACAAGCAAACTGAACAGAGCCCCCAAGATCGACTGCTGATATTCTTCTACATCTTCTACAGAATGATGGATATAAATCCATCAAGTCCATTAAATGTTTTTGGCAGTTTTAAAGGTTTATTGTTTATTTGTTTTATTTCTATTTAAAATTATACAATTATTGATGATTTTGGTCGTTTGGTAGAAAATAAGCCTTTGGGGTTATGGCCAAAGTTGTTAAGGCTACAATTGTTAAGCAGGTGAAGGGCCCCCAAGGCATGTTTGCTTGGGGAATGTGCTACTCACTTTGACCAGAACCCATCCTCTATGAATGAAAGCTTTGAGAACAAATATTAGTATAGGTGGAACAGGTACAGCCCAAGACCAAAAGCCCTCTGGGATTATAACTTGTATAACAAATTATTAATGTTTTTCAGTCATATTTGATCACAGGCTGCAGACCAATTGTTGGTAAAAGACATTCTCATTCATCCACCTCCATCGGAAACTCACCGTGCCTTTCTGCAACACCTCACAGCTGGGACAAGTCTCCTGCGTCCCTCATCTGATGTGTTGTATTTCCTCAGGTCAAGCTCATCCAGTACCTCCTCAGACATTAGAAGCATGTGGGCCAATGCTGAACAGTGAGAAGGGGATAATTTCTTTTTGATGTTTTTCGGTGATGAGAGGAATTTTTGAATTTCTTGCTGCATGGAATGGTCATTCAGTTCAAATAGGCAGTGGAAAAGATTGACGCATCTTTCTGGAGAGAGATCCTCACTGTTGAGCTTTTTGATATATTGACATGTTTCTTTGATGCTCTTTGAGGTGTTGTGTATTGTGGTCAGGAGACCTTGCAGAAGTCTTTGATTGTTCTCCAGTGAGGTGCCCATAAGAAAGCGAAGGAAAAGATCCAAGTGTCCATTTTGGCTCCCCAAAGCTTTATCAATTGCACTTTTCAGTAACACATGAGTTTGAGTTCTCAGTCCTATTGCTGACTGAAGAGAAGATAAAACAGATTTATCTTTGTGTTCCTCACGTAGGAGGGATTTCAGTGGCTCAAAATTCTCAGTCACATACGAGTGAAACACAAACACAGCTGCCAGGAACTCCTGGATGCTCAGATGCACAAAGCTGTAGACCTTCTTCTGGTGAAGCACAGACTCTGCCTTGAAAATCTCGGTACACATACCAGAGTACACTGAGGCTTCACTGACATCAATGCCACACTCTGTTAGGTCTTTCTCATAAAACATGAGGTTCCCACTCTCTAGATTCTTAAAAGCCAGTTCTGCCAGTTTCAGTAGGATATCTTTCTGTGATCCCAAGAGTATCCTCATATCTTTTTCATATTTTCCTTGATATTTCTCATCCTTCCTGGTTGTCTGGATAAGCAAAAAGTGGGTGAACATCTCGGTCAGAGTTTTCGGGAGTTTCTGGCAATTTTTCTCTTTCATCATCTTCTGAAGCACATTGGCTGCAATCCAACAGAAGACTGGAATGTGGCACATGATGTTGAGACTTCTGGAAGTCTTAATGTGGGAAATGATTCTGTTAGCCTGCTCCTCATTACTGATTCTCTTTTTGAAGTACTCTTCCTTCTGTAAGTCATTAAACCCTCGTACTTCTGTTACCTGGTCGATGTACTGAGCAGGAATTAGACTGACTGCTGCTGGTCGTGAGGTTATCCAGATAAGAGCAGAAGGAAATACATTCCCCAGAAATAGGTTTGTTATCAGCATGTCTATTGACATTGTTTTTGTAACATCAGACAACTTTGAGTTTTGTTCAAAGTTTAGCTTCAAGCGACTCTCATCCAAACCATCAAATATGAATACAACCTGACAGTCTTTGAATTCTCCATTATCATTTAGCTCCTTCAGCTCAGGGTGGAAGTCGAGCAGGAGCTTGTAAAAGTTACACTCGTCACCCCTGATTAAATTCAGCTCCCGAAACGAAAGGGGAAACATAAAATCTACATCCTTATTAGCTACCCCATCTATCCAATCAAGAATGAACTTCTGCACTGAGACGGTCTTTCCAATACCAGCGACACCCTTGGTCATTACAGTTCTGATATGCTTCTCCTGTCCAAGTAAGGACTTAAAGATGTCATTGCAGTTGATTGGTGTATCTTCTGTGGTTTGTGCTCTGGATGCTGACTCTACCTGCCAAACCTCATGCTCCTTATTCACCCCTTCACTTTCTCCCTCTGTGATGTACAGCTCTGTGTAGATCTCACTGAGGAGTGTCTGAGTATCTGATTTGATGCTGCCTTCAGATACGTTCTGAAATCTCTTTTTCAGACTGGATTTGTGTTTTTCTGTAACACTCCTCAGGACCTCGTCATCTGTTTGCAATTGAGAGAGAACATGGCATGGGCTTGTGTGAATTATCAACTTAATTGTAATGACAATATTGTTGCAATATAGCAATGTTGCCCTGCCGTTTTGGGCACTTTTAGTTGAAATAAACAACAAACTTTCTCAAAACACATCCAATTGTTGTGATTGTGTTTCTCTATAACTGTCATCAGGACCTCATCTGGTTGGCATTGATAAAAGAAATTTTAAAATATTATCAACAGTCATCAACATAATCAATGATATTAATTTCAGAAGACAAGACACAATTAGTTTTCATTTGTGGCTGTGGCAGAGTTGGAGAATGGCGAATTGTAAAATGGAGAATGTTTCTCTGATGCCTAGAATGCATTGAAAAATAAGCTTGAATGCAATTTGAGAGTAGCCTGACATAGCCCGACCATTCAGACCATTCATCCGTATTCATGGTCTGGAGGTTCTTTAACCTGACACGATTATACTGCAGGGGGAGGGCATTCACTTTTGGTGTGAAACGATTGGACAGCTCGTCTAATCAGCTTCGCTTATTGGCCGGTAGACTCTCTACCGATGTAAACACGCCCCCGAGGACCATGCCCAGACATGATACGTATTAAGATTCGTATTATGGGCGGGCTATGTCAGGCTAATTTGAGAGCACTGTTCTGTACCCATGCATAAACTCTCCTTGGCAAAAGAGCTAAAAGAGCTAAAAATGTCTTTCCATTTTATGTCCCCTTCAACACATTTCTGCCCAGGCTTGTGTAGGACTACTTTGCCACAAATCAGACTAACAGGCTGGTGTCAGTACCGACTAAAATGTGCTACACTAGGCTAAACTTATTTGTACAGTATCTGGTGTTTCTTTTTCTGAATTAAAGGCACATATTATACTAAAGTACCTAACCCTTATACCTTGTGTCCTTCTTGTATGTGGTGTGTATTCATCAAGAGGAGACTGATGGTCTGAAGACCTCAAAACACTGCAACAGAGGAAAGAGGAATGTCATAGGCATTTTATTTGTGTGTGCATGTGTGTGTGTGTGTGTGTGTGTGTGTGTGTGTGTGTGTGTGTGTGTGTGTGTGTGTGTGCGCGCGCGTGTGTGTGTGTGCGCGCGTGTGTGTGTGTGTGTGTGTGTGTATGACCCTCATATATTAAGTAAATGGAAACCAGTGAAAATTTGAATGCAGGAATTAACTTACAACTGGCAAAATCAAAACAAATGTAGTTTTAAATGGCTCAAATTTATTCCCAAAGAGGTCTCACACCTGGATGTAACATATTCAAAATGTAACCTAGACATACCCTGTAATATGCAGCTCCATCTGAGTGAATTGTAGTTTTGCATGGGGATGATCACATTTTTCTGTTGTACCATAATTTTGTTGGTCATTAGACCAACCAGGGTTCGTTTCCAAGATGGCGCCAGTATGTTTGTCGGCGGGCCGTCACTTTCTACCTGTCTTGTCCGTACCTGTCCTTTGCGTGTACGTGTATGTATGCCTGTGTATACAGGATTTTCTAACGGTATCAGCGCTGCAGTACGATCGCGAGGCACTGTTATCTATTCGATACACTGTGGATTATACTCACAACTTCGGTGATGACCGTGGCTACCATCAGCGCCTCCCCAGAGACCTGGATTGTGTTCGGGTCTTGTCCTGCTGCTCCTGGCAGACAAGGAAGTGCCGGAGAAAACGGGGAAGGCGAGCCGGTGTAAAAGTGAGGATGCGTCGACTTTGTCGCGATCAAAACCACACTCAACTGGTGTTTCTTTGCCCGGGTTCACCGATGGACTTCCCTGCGTATCCAGTGCGACGGCGGGTGTTTACACCCAGAAGAAGGGGTGTCGGACACCACAACCTGAGCCAACTACCACGTCAATCCTGGATAACGTTACCTGAACATTCCGTCAAACCGAGGAAAATGGCTTTGGCTAATGTAAGGTCAGTCGCCAATAAGGCCTTCATTTTAAATGACTTTTTCAACTCAAAAGACTTGGATTTTTTATTCCTGGTGGAGACGTGGCTTCGAGTGAATGACTTGAGCGTGTTCTCGGACCTGTGTCCTACAAACTGCAGCTTCTTAAACTTGCCACGAACGTCTGGACGAGGTGGAGGGATTGCTGTTGTTTTCAAAAATGGATTTAGCTGTTCCGTCATTCAGACTGATCCATACAGCAGTTTCGAATCCCTTGCTTTCCGCATTGAGTCTACAGATGCATTGCTCTGTATTCTTATCTATAGGCCACCTAAAATAAATAAAGATTTCATAAAAGAGTTTGCTGATTTGCTGTCATCAGTAACTGTACTGTTTGATCGCATTCTCATCCTAGGAGATTTCAATATACACATTTGTTGTCCTGATAAGCCTATGGCAAATGAACTTAACAATGTCTTGGAATCTTTTGACTTTATTCAGCATGTCAAGGGTCCTACACATGATAAAGGTCACACACTAGATCTGGTTATGTCACATGGTTTTGATGTTGAGTGTGTTGATGTTTTAGAGACTGCTTTCTCTGACCATAAATCAATCATGTTTGATGCACTTTTTCCTTCCCAAACTGTAGCTACTAAAGCCACAAAACATCTATCTAGGAAGTTTTCCCCAATCACAGCTACTCAGTTTAGCTTTGCTTACTCAAATCCCACCTCTCTCTCCACTCATAGTACTGAGGAATTGGTTGCCTCTTTCAATGCCTGCTGCACTTCCACACTAGACCTGATTGCCCCCATCAGATCAAGGAATCCTAAATTCAAATCACAGCCCTGGATTAATGATTCTATCAGAGAGGCTAGACAGGAATGTAGGAAAGCTGAACGTAGATGGAAGAGAGATAAACTGCACATATCACTGGAATTATTTAAGACCTGTCTTTTCCGTTTTCAAGAACTGGCCAGATCTGCGAAAGCGGACTATTTTTCTGGGTTGATTTCAAAGAATCACCATAAGCCTGCTTTTTTATTTAAAACTATTGACTCAGTTTTAAATCCCAGCACCTACAGTGGCCCTGTGCCATCATATAAGATCTGTAATGATTTCCTGACTTTCTTCACAAGTAAGGTTGAAAATATTAGAGCTAATATCTCTACAACTGGGAGCAGGCCCTCTCTTGTTAATTCTGTGGATGCAGTTTTGGATCAATTTGACCAAATTTCTCTGTCAGACTTATCTCGTACCATCTCTCAGATGAAATGCTCTACTTCTACATTAGATGTACTCCCATCTTGGTTTTTTAAAGAAGTCCTTGACACAATCAGCACAGATGTTATAGCCATAATAAACTCCAGCCTAACTACAGGTACTTTTCCTGACTGCTTCAAGCAGGCTACAGTTCAGCCTCTCTTAAAGAAATATAATCTGGATGCAAAGATACTTAGCAACTACCGTCCTATCTCTAAGCTACCTTTCCTGGGAAAGGTGCTAGAAAAATTGTTTCCATCCAACTCTCATCATTTCTACAGGAAAATACGATTTATGAGACTTTCCAGTCAGGTTTTAGGGCTTTTCATAGCACTGAGACTGCTCTCCTGAAGGTGACCAATGACCTGCTGTTAAATGCTGACTCTGGGAACTACTCCATCTTAGTCCTGTTAGACCTGAGTGCGGCCTTTGGCACGGTTGATCACAACCTACTCATTGAGCGCCTAGAGCATTGGGTTGGGATTAGGGGCATGGCTTTGAATTGGTTTGCTTCCTATATAAAAAATAGGACATTCAAAGTCAACATTGGGGCCTTCTCCTCAGCACCCGCCATCATGTCCTCAGGAGTGCCTCAAGGGTCAATCTTGGGGCCGCTTTTATTTTCCCTGTATATGCTCCCCCTTGGCCAGATCATCCAGAAGTACAATATCTCATTTCACTGCTATGCAGATGACTTACAGTTATACATACCTCTATCATCTAGTAATCAGTCCTGTATAACCATGCTCAATGACTGTGTTGCAGAGATTAAGAACTGGATGGCTCATAGTTTTTTACAGCTTAACGAGGGGAAAACTGAGGTTATTTTATTTGGACCCCCTAAGAAGACTGACTGCCTGAAGGGAAACTTAGGTCCCTTAACTCCATTCATAAAATCACAGGTCAGGAATCTTGGGATTTTATTTGATGCTGAGCTGAAGTTTGACAAACAAATAAATGCAGTTGTGAAGGGCAGTTTCTTCCAACTAAGAGCAGTTGCTAAACTAAAGTCCTTTTTATTTGAATCTGACTTTGAGAAAGTCATACATGCTTTTATTACTACAAGACTTGACTATTGTAATGCATTGTACACTGGAGTCAGTGAATCCTCCCTTTCACGATTACAGCTGGTCCAGAATGCAGCTGCCAGACTGCTTACTGGCACAAGGAAGAGAGAACACATCACTCCCATCCTGGAGGCTCTGCACTGGCTCCCTGTCAAATACAGAATTCTGTACAAAGTGGCACTGACAGTTTTTAAATCCTTAAATGGGCTAGCACCAGTGTATATCATGGACATGCTATGTCCATACACCCAGACACGCTCGTTAAGATCTGCCTCTCAGGCGCTTCTCAACACCCCACGTTCCCGACTGACACAGAAAGGGGACAGAGCGTTCAGTGTTTTTGCTCCGAAGCTGTGGAACAGTCTACCAAGTGAATTAAGATCCACTACATCTCTTTTTAGTTTTAAATCATCACTTAAAACTCATCTTTTCCGCCTTGCATTTGACTGTCTCTGATCCTGTTTCTTGGAGTATCCTGAAATATGCTTGCTGTTAGTGTCTCTGTCATTTTGTCCTGTCTTGAAACACAATGTGCCTTTACTTTACCCTGTCTTGTCATTTTATTTATTTATTTATTTTATTATTTTTCATGCTCTTGCTGTAAAGCACTTTGGTTGTAAATGTGCTATACAAATAAATTTTACTTACTTACTTACTAAATGAGGTCCTCCAAATAATCAGATCATACCTTCATACATGACATAGATATTATGTCTTTTCATTAATAATATGCACCATCTCAGTCACTCAATATAGCACAATAAGGAGTAACACACACAAGGTGGTAATGGCTTGTCAGGGATTATCAGGGAACTTTGTTAATATGTGTATCAAAACGTATCCTTATTATTTCTCAGTGTTTTTCAATTTAACTGGAATTAATTTACACTCTTGATTGGCTGATTCATGCCAGTGTTAGGAGGTAGACTCAAGGACTAGTTTGATCTTTTTCAAATGGCTTTTTCTGTTCAGATCCCAATCAATATGTTAGACAATTCTTTTATGGGAGGTCGTGGGAATTCTGCTTATGGTCAGGGAAGGTCATGGAAAAGTCATGGAAATGGGATCAGAATGCTTGAATATTTGCAAAACCATATGCTTTTAATGTCTTTATGTTTGAGTTAGACCTGACTCAACTGTCTTTCTATGACTGGCATATATGTGTGTGTATATGTTTTTAAGTCATTCAGTTCCTGTTGTTTCAATATTACAGATAAGGCAGAATGTTATGTTCTTGCTATTGTTTTTGTGCTTGCACTGTCTGATTTGTCCCCTGATTTGTCAGACGCTATCTGCTCGGTTACCACGTTGCCCTATAGCAGGGGTAGGGAACCTATGGCTCGGGAGCCAGATGTGGCTCTTTTGGTGGTTGCATTTGGCTCGCAGACAAATCTTTAATAAAAAAGAATAATAACGTTAAAAATATAAAACATTCTCATGTAGGCCTATTTCAATCCATTCATCTATCTATTTCAGTCCAAGGTGACTTGAATAGCAATTGTGAGAAATTCACAGTTGAGGAGTATGCCAAAACACTCTTTTTTCTGAACTTTTTGATTACTTTTTCAGATAAAGACAAGATAAATTAACGAATAAAAGACATGCCTGTATATTGTATGGCTCTCATGGAAATAAATTTTAAAATATGTGCCGTTCATGGCTCTCTCTGCCAAAAAGGTTCCCGACCCCTGCCCTATAGTCTGACTCTGTGTGGTCCACGTCAACTGGGATGTGCAACGTCATCTTACACCAACGTGAAGCTGTACTTATAGCCAGGCAATTTCCTGTTTAGTTAGAGCAGCTGATGGATTTTTGCATGTAGCATGCTGACTCTCCCTTGGCACACCAAGGTTTTTGTTTTACTTTTTATAAATAAACTCCAGATTTTTCTAAACCATCGCCTGACTAGGTCTTTGCTTCATTATTTTTGGTACCTTAAAAGAATTATTATCACTATACATCTCCACCCATTTGTCCAAACTAACCGTATTCCTGACGGGTCTGGATCACTGCTGAAAGTGGGTGGAATAGGCAGGGACTTGTCACTCCTCAAGGATACAACACTGGGCCCTGGAGATGGAGGTCTGGGTGTGTGTGGACTGCAAACAGAGAAACAAAACACATGCAATTGCTAATATTGTGAATGTGTGTGTGTGTGTGTGTGTGTGTGTGTGTTTGTGTAACACTATACATCTCCACCCATTTGTCCAAACTAACCGTATTCCTGACGGGTCTGGATCACTGCTGAAAGTGGGTGGAATAGGCAGGGACTTGTCACTCCTCAAAGACACACCACTGGGAAATGGAGATGGAGGTCTGTGTGTGTGTGGACTGCAAACAGAGAGACAAAACGCATGCAATTGCTAATATTGTGAATGTGTGTGTGTGTGTGTGTGTGTGTGTGTGCGCGCGCGCACGTGTGTGTGTGTGCATCTTAACTCACCCTGCAGTGGCCTCTGTTGATGTTTTGATGCTGTTCCCAGGCTCATCCATGTCCTCCTCAGTCTCCATGGTAACACAGCTGTGTACTGCAGACTCTGGTCTCAGATCCTCACTGTGAGCTGCTGCCCCCTCAGACTCTGGATTCACTCTGGAGTGTCACTGGGACAGAAACTATGGGCAAAGAACCTGAACACCATTACTGCACTGGAGCAAAGTGCATTGATAGGAGAACACCTGACTAGCCTTCAATAACTCTAGATACACTCATAGCGGTAGCAAATTGAATTTGCTTACAGGGTACGTCTAACAATCAGCCATAGATTGTACTCAGACCTCGTGGTGTCTGAGCTATTTATCTGAGCTGTTTACGCAGGTTGTATTCGGACATCCTGGTGATTAGCCGATCACAATGTTCTATCTGGACAGGGGGTCATTGGGTGGGTTTAGCTTCTCTGATAACTTTAAGCAAATTAGGTCAGTGGATCATCTGTACCTCTCCATTTAACATGGCATGGCCAATTTTACTGTGCATTTTCAGAGAGACAATGTATAATACACATATTAATTGATATTGACAGAATGATATTCAAGAAGTTTCCTCTGTGAACAAAATTTTAAGATTGTACAGTGGCAAGTGAGAACAAGTCAAAAAAAGGGGGAAAGTGAAGGACTTTCGAGGGAGCATCTTTGGTAGGCCTATACTGTAGGCCTAAATGTGCAAAGGCAACCAGATGGCACCAAAGTGCTGCTTATCGCTCAATCTTGAAATTTCGTTCTTTTGTGGCAACAGATGTACCTAACCACCAAGGTGAAATTGTGATAGCAATATGTCTCCTAGTACATATTTGTCCATTATAAAGAAGGGGCAATGGGTAGCCTATGTTGTGTTAGAGATCAATTTTTTTTATATTCTGTTTCACACAATTGTTTGGGGACTTCTAAAAGTGAGATGTTTGCTGTAAAATGTCAGTGGACATAGGCCTAGTTGAGAATTACTGTTTTTTTTTTTTTTTGTTTACATTTAATGGAATTCTATGGGCCTATAACACTCCCGTAAATAGCCTGCCTAGCTACTAAAGACTATACCAACAGATTGGTCAAACTACTCTGCATGAGGACGCTTATTTGCGCAGAGGAAGAAAACCACAGATAACCCAATAATAAATGATGACTGTGGCTATACACGAATAGTTGATCATCAATTCTTTTAACGTAGGCCTAACACGCTCAGATGTTGATAGCCTTTGATAAATTCGTGCGTCGTCAGCTTAGGCTACATGTTAGTAACCTCTGGCTGCAACGAAAATACAAAGTCATTGGTAGGCTACCACCAACAAACAATCAATTTTGATGCATCAACCTGGTAACTTCACTTACCTTATACCAGAGAGAATACCGGAATATGTCTTTGAAGAAGGTCCCGAACTAGCCTTGACTAAATGGCGACCTAGCTTCATTCTTACTTTCGATTTCACTTCAGAGCCTCTGCACACAGGAAATCGACGCACTCTAACGTCTCTCAAAGGACTGCAAAGGGACTCAACATTAAACCCAGGGCCGCCAAAGGAGCGGGTGGAGAAAAAAGAAAGAAAGGGAAAAAAAAAAAGCCTAATGACCAGGTTGCATCTACAGTTTAAATTTATTGCATTCATTTTTTGCAATAATTTGCAATATTCATTTATTGCAATAAATGCCCATACATGTATGCCGCTAAACACAACTAAATAGAGATTCATTCTTTCAAAGTAATGTAGGCTACAGTTTTAACAGTTTACAGATATTATCAGATGTTATTGCGGGTCGCCAGAAATGTTTCCACGGGCCGCCATTGGCCCTTAGGCTGCACTTTGAGAACCTGGTCTAGAACCAAAGCAATGATAAATATTATGTTTAAATATGCAAATGAGGTCAAATCTAATTGAATATGTGCACATTTGAATAGACCTGCAAAAAGTACCCTACTGACAATGGAAAAAGTCAAGTTCAAAATTCTCTCTTTTTTCATTTTGTACAGAAGTGAGGTTTTTTTTTTTTTTTTTTTTTTTTTAAGCCTGTTGTCTTTCCCAAACAGCTCCAACAGTCTGAAATTTCCCTCATTTATCACAGAATCTCCTGGCCTACATTAATTCAGCAGTCTTTTTATTTGCCCAATATCTGCTATATTTTATAATATAAAAGTTGGTTGCTGGCATTCTCATGAATTTGTTGTCCAGTAGCTTTTTATTTAAAATTGATCAAGTATTTTTGGTTGGCCCAATGTTGCACAAATTTAGTTGGTTTATTTTGGTAGAGTTGTGCACCTCCCTAAACTCTCTTGATGGAATATTCCACCTGCACATTTTTGTGTTGTTCAGAGTCCTTGATGTCACTGAACACTGTGGAAACGCCATTGTGGCTCAATATAGCAACTGACATCAATGGTGTTAGAGTTCTTGTCTGAGCCAAAATGGCGCCTTGACATATCATGTTAAAGAGTGACACTGGAGTCAACGGTTGGTACATTCCGGATGACTATCGTACAAGATGGCAGCTCTGATGGACGATGAATTTGAAGATGCGCCTGATGTTGAGCCACTGGAACCTACTTTAAAAAACATTATAGAGCAGAAATCCCTTAAGTGGATTTTTGTTGGTGGAAAAGGGTGGCGTGGGCAAAACAACATGCAGGTGCGTTTTTAAGCAGATCGTAACCCGGTGGACAGTCACGCTAGCAGGCTAGCTAGCTGTACCCACGTAGCTATGTATGATAGCTAGCTATAAACGCTGTAGCATAATGTCAGGATTACTGTGGCAAGGCTTTGCTAACGTTAATATTTTGACAGCTGTCGCAGTTATGAAAATACAAGTTTGTTAGGCTTCTACATGCATGGGAAATATGGCCAAATATATCATCAAAGCAACGGAAACCGCAGGATAAGGTGACAAGTAAACGAATTATTCGTTGGTGTCACCAGCAAGTCCAACGTTAATGCTACAATGAGTATGTAACTACATTAGTAACTTGGCTTTGATGGCAAACTGTGAAGTTTGCAACATTTTTTTCAGCCTTGAAATAGTTAGGCGTAGCACTACCATTATGTAGTCACATGTTTTATCGTCATTAGACGTTTGCTATTTGGGAATGTGGTAAGGAAACGTCAGACAAAAACTGCACTAGCTCAGAAGGCTAGTTAGCAGGCTAGTAGGCTACTAACAGGCCTCTTGTCTGACTCATCAAGTGGGTTCGTGGTAAGACGGCTTTTCTGTGAAAGCTATCTATCCACATCTGTGGACATAACGTTACAATCAATAGAAGCTTTTGATAACGATTGTCTTTCTTTCTGCTTGACAATATATAAAACGAGTGACACTCATAGTTTTCATTAGACAGTTTCATGGATGAAAACAAATGTTTTTGCAGCTGTAGCTTGGCTGTCCAGTTGGCCGCCGTGAGAGAGAGCGTGTTGATAATCTCCACGGACCCTGCCCACAACATCTCCGATGCGTTCGACCAGAAGTTCTCCAAAGTGCCCACGAAGGTCAAGGGTTATGACAACCTCTTCGCCATGGTGAGTTCATCATTCCATCCTCACTTCAGTCCTCTGCAATACCTCCCCCACGTCCCCACTCCCCTGACATTAAGCCCTAATTTCTCAAAGATCAAACATGAATGAAGGAGCAAATTATGAAGCCATAGTATTAGTTGATTTATTGAGGGGTTGAGTCTTAGGGCTTAGGAGACTGATTAGGATTTAGTCTTTGAGGTTCCCAGATAACTCAACTAGAGGCGTTGGAGAAAGTGGGTAAGTAGTCTGTCCATTTGGCAATTTGAGACGACCCACTGAAGCTGATTCAGAAATCTGAAGGCCATCTTACAATATTAATGAAATTGAAGGAGGACGGTAGCTGGTGAATCTGCCATATTATGGGATTCCGATCTGGTCCTCAATAGAACATTATTCATAGTCCCTATTCTGTGATGTGCAAACAACTCACATGTGTTGGTGGGAATGTACAGTACAATGTTGTTGTTATCTTAGAAATAAATAGAAAACTATACGTGAACTTGTACGGTGAGCTCTCTGTTGGTTTAAAAACATTTGCAGGCGTCGTTCAGATTTCCCATGACTCTTAAGTGTTACTCACGCTGACAGTCTCTACCCTGCCCTCCTCTCAGGGTGTTCCCCCCAGAGTTGTGCTGTGGAATTGATTAACACATCCGTGAGAAGTTGGGCTTGACATGGCAGGGCATAACGTTAGCATTGCTCTGGTTTGCTTTGTGTGAGAGAGGCTCTACAGTGTTTCACTCATGTTTTCATTCAGGATGATTTTGCTCTTCAGTGTGTCATTCATTCATTCATTCACTCATTCATTAATTCATTCTCTCATTCATTCATTCATTCATTCATTCATTCATTCATTCATTCATTCATACACATCATTCATTCAGTCACACACTGGGGTCATTCCTTTATTTTTACTCATTCATTCATCCATTGACAGTTTAATAATTTATATATTTTTTGCAGTAGATTGTATGTCTTTAGTCTTAAGTCAATCTCTCTCCCTTCCATGATCTCTTTTCTCTAACATTGTTATTCTCTCTCTTTCTCACTCTCTTGCTCTGTCACTTTGACCTTCCTTTGTCTCTCTCTTGCCGTCACTCTTTTTTTTCTTTTTTCCCTCTCTCTCTCTCTCCCCCTCAATCTCTCTTCAACCCCCTCACCCCCCCTCTCTCTTTCTTTCTTTCTCTCTCTCTCTCTCATCTCTCTCTCTTTTTAAACTCTTTCCTCCATTTCTCCCCCCATCAGGAGATTGACCCGAGTCTGGGTGTGGCGGAGCTGCCGGATGAGTTCTTTGAGGAGGAGAACATGCTGAGCATGGGCAAGAAGATGATGCAGGAGGCCATGAGCGCATTCCCCGGCATCGACGAGGCCATGAGCTACGCAGAGGTCATGAGGTAAGGGCGCTGTCAACACACACACACACACACACACACACACACACACACACACACACACACACATCATGAGCACCTTACCCGGCATCGACGAGGCCATGAGGTAAGGGGCTGCCAACACGTGTATACAGACCGTGAGCACCTTCCGCATCACACACACACACACACAGACACACGCGCAAACACAAAGACAACCTCCACCACTTCTGTAACAAAGCAGACATACTGTATAAACAGACACCATTTCCATATCAAACACATTGTGCACACACACATCATTATTCTATAGAAATGTGGAATTATCTGTTTTTACAGATCTACAAAAAAGTGAAAATCTGGTTGAATGTCTTGAACAATTTGCTCATCTAGAGGAGAGAGAGAAAGACAATGATGAAATATTTTGTCTCAATTTATCCATGTTGTGCAGTTTCTGTTACTGCCTCTAGATGGCAGTAGTCAGCCACTGAGAGCACTTAACAGCAGCATGTAGCGACGGACTGGCGCAGTGGTGTCGTTGTCTGTACTTGAATTCGAGAAGTGTTTGTCACAGATCACATATTCCATATTATCGTTCAACTTGAGGGGCTGGGAGGTAGTTGTGTTGAGTGCTGCTACCACATATAATCTCCCCTGAGGGGTTGGTGTGTGTGTGTGTGTGTGTGTGTGTGTGTGTGTGTGTGTGTGTGTGTGTGTGTGTGTGTGTGGGTTGTTGGGTGCTGCTGCCACTTGCATATAATCTCCCCTCATATGACGCCTCACTCAATTAACACTCCTCTGTCACAGGCAGTGAGTGACACTTAGTTACGGGCACTACTAGTCAGACTGGGTGTCTCCTACGGGCATCGGTGACTGTGACGGTGTGTTGTTCCCTGTTGTTCCCTGTCTATTAAGACCAGTTCATCGCTATGATAGAGCATGTTAACAGGCTGTGATCACTGGCAGTGTACTGCAAGCCTATTTATTGCCAATACCCTTCTGCTCCATGATTGTGTACAAAATCTTGTTTTTGGAGTGGTGACGGGTACTGCATCACCAAGACTATGGTCACAAGATTGTCATGACAACAAGACCACCCAAGAATGCCTACCTCCCTGTGTGGGTCTGTTTAGGCTGTTGAAGTCTGTAGATGTGGATAAAGGTGCTCTGTGTGTGTGTGTGTGTGTGTGTGTGTGTGTGTGTGTGTGTGTGTGTGTGTGTGTGTGTGTGTGTGTGTGTGTGTGTGTGTGTGTGTGTGTGCTTTTGTGTGTGTGTGTGTGTGTGTGTGTGTGTTTGCAACTATGTCTCCCCAGGACGTTTGTGTATGTGATTGTGATTGTTCCAGCCCCAGAGGCATCACACCCAACCCATCCCAGTGTTATTGATGCTGTTGCCCTGCGGCAGATGCGATGTGTGTGTGTGTGTGTGTGTGTGTGTGTATGTGTATGTGTGTGTGTGTGTTGGCGCCGCGCCTGTGTCTCTCTTTTGCTGATGCATTGGTTCTCACTGTAGCTCTTTCTCACGCATGCGCTCAAACCCACTCGGACACACACACACACACACACACACACACTTTGACTGTGTGTCTTATGGATGGGTCGCATGACGACTCTGTGTTACACTCTGCAAAGCAGCAACAGTGATGCTGTGATTTTCTCCCCCCTCTCTCTCTTTGTGGTTAACATTAAATGCAATTAGACCTAAGAAAAGTATCCAGCTAAATGAGCTGATGCCACTGGGTTTATATCTTATTTATAATAATGTAGCATCAAGCAATCTCAACCACTCACTCATTCCCGCTCCTTCTTTCTAGTGAATAATAATAACATATGAATGGGTTGAAAATCTGTTAACACTCTCTCTCTCTCTCTCTCGCTCTCTGTCTCTGTCTCCCTCCCTCTCTCTCCCCCTCAGGTTAGTGAAGGGGATGAATTTCTCGGTGGTGGTCTTTGACACGGCCCCTACAGGCCACACGCTTCGCCTGCTCAACTTCCCCACTATCGTGGAGAGGGGCCTCGGCCGGCTCATGCAGATCAAGAACCAGATCAGCCCTTTCATCTCCCAGGTAACCAGACACCCAGCTGCCTGATGGGAAATGTAGTTCTCTCTGTAGTCCCTTCCTACTACATTAATCAATTTATATCAACATGAAATGATGATAAAATTCTGCCTGCCACGCACCGTACGTGGAAAGCGGTCAAAACCTGTTGCCCCTCCGGGATCAACACTTAACTCATTGACTGCCAATGACGTCTTTAGACGTCAACTGAAATACTGCCGTTCACTGCCAATGACGTCTTTAGACGTCAACTGCGTTTTTAATGGGGAGGGCTGCAGAAAGACCTAGGGAACCTTGTCTGTAAATATCAGAATTCTCCGTCGAAAATTGTTGTTCCAAATTGATCCTGAGGGTGGCAGTGTGTCACTTTGGATGTCAGATGAGCATAGATTCATAGGTATGGCCAAGGGAGAAGTAGAGAAAGCTAATGACATGGCTAAATATGCCGCTAGCAAAGTGCAGACGTAAATCGGAGAAATTTAGGCAGTTCACACTCGATCAGAGTATGTGTCACTGCCATAGTAGTTCGAGTAGTGTTCCGATCGTGGGAGATGAAGGAGATCAACCTTGGGCAAACGGAAATAGCAGTTGTGACTTGTTTCAGTGCCCAGCTAGCTCACAGTTCCGGGTCAGGTAAGAATTTGCGAGCCAGTTGTTGATCACTGAGTTTTCGCTGTCACAGCCTGTAAATAGCATATATTTACCTTGTTACAACAATGTCTATTTTATTACCAAAAGCCCCCTGTTACTGTTGTTTTTGTGGTCTTATCAAAGGAAGACATTTTCCCGATGTTTGACGTGCTAATAGACCGAAAAAAACGCGCATCCAAGACACTAACGTTGTCAAACAAAACGCTAATTTTCTCCCTTTTTTGATAAAGAACGGGTGTGTTTGGAGAAAGTAGCTTATGTTCGCCTGCTGATTTCTAAGCAATGGAAAGGGGTAGAAACGAACTTTTTTTTTCTGGTGAAAGAAGAGAGTCTGCTCTTTCTTGTGGTAGTTTCATTGTTTATGTAGTCGTAACACATAATATTCTGTGGCTCTTTAAAAAACAGTCAAAATTCCCCAAAACCTCTGGCAGTATGGAACTCTCTATTCTGAAAACGGCTGGCAGTCAATGAGTTAAAGTATAAGTCCGGAGTAAGTTTAAGCATAGCCCTGCTGCGCAAGCCTTCTAACAGCAATATATTTCGCATGAAATGAAAGAATTTCGAACAGCATAGACCTAACACGAACACGAAACACTTTACATTGAGTCAATTTAACCTCAGATCTTACTTTCGGTTTCCAACAGTCAGGTCCCATTGATTCAGTGTAAAGTGCCTGTTCGCTTCTGCGTTCGCGTTTGGTCTGTGCTGTACCAAATTATTTTGTTCCACTCGCTAACTAGCGCATTTAGCAAGCTCTTTCAACAGGGCTATGCTTGAATTCACTCTGGTATTTTCCTTTAACCACAACAGCACGCCTTCTACCTACAGTATATACTGTACCTGTGGCTCAGTTACAAGCATACTGACTTTTTCCTCTCTGTAGATGTGTAATATGCTGGGTTTGGGTGATATTAACACTCTCTCTCTCTCTCTCTCTCTCTCTCTCTCTCTCTCTCTCTCTCTCTCTCTCTCTCTCTCTCTCTCTCTCTCTCTCTGTAGATGTGTAATATGCTGGGTCTGGGTGATATGAATGCAGACCAGCTGGCCTCTAAACTGGAGGAGACTCTCCCTGTCATCCGCTCTGTCAGCGAGCAGTTCAAAGATCCGGTTAGTGTGTGTGTGTGTCTATGCGTGTGTGTGTAAAGAGCAGTAATTCAAGTGTTTGTGTTTGTAGTGTACGAATGTGCAATCCAAAAGCCCACTTTTTTGTGTGTGTGCTTACTGTACATATGAATGGCAGTAATTTATGATCCAACAGCACACTTTGTATTTGTGTGTGTCTGGTATATCTGTGTGATCTTGCATGTACAGTCTCTCCCTTACTAGTTTTGTTTCCATGTTGGAGAATATGCCCTAACTTGTACTGTGTATATGTGTGTCCATTTCCACATGCAGGAGCAGACAACGTTCATCTGTGTGTGTATCGCCGAGTTCCTCTCGCTGTACGAGACTGAGCGGTTAATCCAGGAGCTGGCCAAGTGCCGCATCGACACACACAACATCATCGTCAACCAGCTCGTCTTTCCCGACACCGAGCGACCCTGCAAGATGTGCGAGGCTCGGCACAAGATTCAGTCCAAGTACCTGGACCAGGTGTGTGTGTCTGTGGTCCTCCACAAGATCTGTTTGAATCAAATGTCTGTTCTCTCTCTCTCTCTCACTCACTCACTCACTCTGTCTCACTATATCTGTCTGTTTCTCTCTCTCTCTCTCTCTCTCTCTCTCTCTCTCTCTTTCTCTCTTTCTCTCTGTCTGCTTGTCTCTCAATTCAATTCAATTTGCCAAAGTATTGTAAAGTAACAATATTGTAACATGTAACAGTAACCTCTCTCTCTCTCTCTCTCTCTCTCTCTCTCTCTCTCTCTCTCTCTCTCTCTCTCTCTCTCAGATGGAGGACTTGTATGAGGACTTCCACATAGTCAAATTGCCTCTTTTACCCCATGAGGTTCGAGGTGCAGACAAAGTCAACACCTTCTCCAAGCAACTCCTGGATCCCTACAACCCCCCTAAAAAGTGACCCTCTCCTCTCCTCCCTCTTCCACCCTTTTATCTCCTCTGCCCTTCAACTCCTTCGACCTTCACTGACCTCCGACCTTTAACCTTTTGACCCCTTGCCGCCTCTTTGTGGGACCTCCTCCTGCTCTCAGTCCGACAGCCAGCCAGCAAGCCAGTCAGCCAATCCCAGCACAGCGTTCAGCAACTCCAGCCTTGAGGAACACCAATCAACCAACCAATCAGATCAGATCTCCTGCTCCTGTCAGATCTCTCTGCTCCAATCAGATCTCTTTGCTCCTGTCAGGTCTTTGTTGTCACCACTTGTGATGTCACTGGTCCAGTACAGCATATCGGAGCACATTGATGACCATAAGTCCAACAACCACAACCACACAGGACTATACTCTCTCTCTCTCTCTCTCTCTCTCTCTCTCTCTCTCTCTCTCTCTCTCTCTCTCTCTCTCTCTCTCTCTCTCTCTCTCTCTCTCTCTCTCTCCTCCTCTGGTCTCGTTTCTCCCACGGCTGGTGTACACCACACGCATCCAACCACCACAGGACCATTAGTCTATTTAACTTTTTATTTCTCTCTCTCTCTCTCTCTCTCTCTCTCTCTCTCTCTCTCTCTCTCTCTCTCTCTCTCTCTCTCTCCTCTCTTTGTGTGTGTAGAGACATATTTTTGTCCATGGGAAGGCTTGAAGATTGTGTTACATGCATATACATTCATGTCGGAAAAAAAAAAAAAAAATGACCAGAAAGACTTGTTTCACTCAGAAGCTTTTTTGATTGGTTTGTTTTGTTTTTTGTTTTTGTTTGGCTGTTTATATTGGCCTCCTGTGTTGTGCCTCTATAGGTGTAAACAAGGAGAATGTATCTGGTATCTATGGCGGTGACGGAATATCAGAATGCAGACAGGGCAATGGAGATCTCGGGTCCCACCTCATAGTTACACTCTCAACCAATGGAGAGCTTAGTCCTACCCCCATCAACCAATAGCAAGAGCCCTTATATTGTAGGTGGTGGGCCGTTGTGATTGGTGACTTTTAAAATATGTGTCAGAGGGGCAGGGTTCCTTTTGATCACTGATCCTGTTCTATTTTCGGGCCTCTTTGTCCGATGGGAGACCATTCCGCTGGGTATTTATTCACCCCCTTTTCCCCCAGCAACAAACACACATATACATACACCAAAACACTACCTACACACACACATAGACACATACAGTCACACACACACAGCCCTTAACCCACTGTCAGTGAACTCTGACTCCTCACCAGTGACCCCTGCCCAATGTTGTCACTGTAAACCTCAGATTGTTACTTCCACTCGGGCCCTCATCTCACTCGCGTAGCCATGGCAACAGTGACACCCGGAATCACCCTTGTCACCACCACCACCATCAAGGCTAGTCCATTACCCATAATTCCCTCCGTGTTCTTAAACGCCTGCCACACAGACAAGACGAGCATCATCACACGTACAGTTGAGTAATATAATGCCGTTGCATCTACAGTAGGCCATGTGCTGGTGTACAGGCCCATAGCATGTCCTTTCAGCTTGAATATAAGTGCCCCTTAAATAATGCTATCTGGAGGATTCTTATGTGATTTTTTTCTGTTTTTTCTTTATTTTTCTTTTCTTTTTGTGTAATTATATTTAATGATCATAAAAATAAATAAATAAATAGATTGAAAATTGCTTTGAAATGTCGTATGAAATCTGGCTTAACTTAATGGTTTTATCGAGTCTCGTGTTACTGTCTGAGGTGAAGTTGCTTCAGCGCATTGAAACCCCATTGACTGAATCCCGTTGACACCCCTAATTACAAAGTCCTGAATCCTCAAATACTTAATTGGCCTTTCAAATACTTAATTCGCCTTTCATGATTGGTTTATTTTAATGCCTATTAAGTACCACTTGTTTGTGGGTTCAGGGCCCTGTCTTTGTGGATGCAGGACTTTAAAGCAAACGCATAGATTCCTATTAAATCTTGAGTTATGATGAACAGTGCAGGAGTGAATGAGAAATACGACCAAATAAATCTGGGGTGCTTTTCACAAAAACGTAGTTGCTAACTACTGTGTACCTGTTGGTTGCAGTCAGTAGGCTACGATTTTCCATTGCTAACCAAGTTGCTCACTGATGATTAAATACTATAGGTTTTGAGAAACACACACCTGATCTCAGCTCTCCAGCATCCAGACCAGTGATGTCTGGCCTTGTAGCTACTTCTACTCAGACACACACAATGCCCCATCAAACACCGTCCAACAAGCTCCAACATTCTAAGGTTGGGAGTGGTTGGTTGCAATTTTTAGAATGATCACAAAGTGTTCCGGTTTCAGACACAATAATTTTGGAAAGCGACTCAAACTCGAGTTGTTTGTCATATTGTTAATCATAGACACATTATACAGCCAGTGTAACGGGAAGTACGCAAGCAGTATTAAATTTGGTTTATGTGCAAGGAGGAAATTGAAAAAACTGACTTTAGATGTATCAGATTCACACAATTCCATTCAACAGTCAAAGACAACTTGCCCAACATTAGCCCAACTATTGTTTTTGTTGGGAGTTTGTTGTGCCGGTGAGGAGGCAGCAACCGGATCGATCAGTAGCTCATCCAGACATGTTGAATGTGATGGATGTCTCTTAGGGAAGGAGGCATTTCTATTTCCTTTTGAACGTCATCACGTCACACGTCTACAATAAAATAAGTCCCCATAGCATTGTTGCTGAAAAAACTGTTGATCTGAAGATTTTGCTTTAACCAGGTGAGGGTTTACATCACCTGTTGGAACCTTGGCACACCTGGTTTCTTCCATCATCATCTTTGCCATAGATTCATTTTTTTTCACTTGTGTTCTTTTCATCTTGTCCAAAGATGATTCATTTGGAGTACCAAACCCATGTTTACTTTCCAGATGCTGGGAAAGTGACACCTTGCGCTTCTTTGTTTACTTTTCTGAGTGTTCTATAGCAATGCATTTTGGGTAATGGTGTCAATACATGAAGGCACAACCTGTAGAAGCCATCTCTCTCTCTCTCTCTCTCTCTCTCTCTCTCTCTCTCTCTCTCTCTCTCTCGTTCTGTTTTAAATGCCTTTGCTGTTTAGTTCTTTTTCCTCTTTTTATTAGACATGGCCATTATGTTATAGGAAATCAGGCCATAAATGTATAAAAAAAAAACATAAAAATAAAAACACTATTGCATCAGTTACTGACTTCTCAAACAGTACTTTGTTTCTCAGACAGTATTTGAGGTCTATCCTACTTGATTGCACATGGGTTAACTTAGGGTCAACTTTTTTTTTTTTTTTTCTTTTCTTTTTTTTAATGGTGTAAACACATTAGGACAGCTAACCAAACGGGAAGGCAGAAAGTCAGAGACCTCGCTCTAAACAAATCACGTAATTGGCACTTTCCTCGTTAAATGGTTACAAAATAGGGCAATTAGCCTTCAATGACTTCGAGTGGAGTAGCACGGCTCAAGCAGGTCCTGTCCAGTGCTTTCTGTTTTGGGGGTCAAACCGCAGTCAGGTATTATGCAAGGTGACAGGGGTCACCGGCGAGCACCTTTCATCCGTGGCCCTCAACCTGGACAAACAAGACTCCCCGCGGAGTTTCATGCTGCAGGGCCCGGACGAGAGGCTTATATCGCGGCCAGGGCAGACCATGATGCCCGCAGGGGTGAGGGAATTAACTGCTATTGCGCAACAAGTTTACCATTCAGCGAGCGTTTAGTTTTTGGATGATGCAGGCTTCAGAGCGTAGGCTATAGTTCACGTTGTCCTGTTATTTATTTATTTTTTTCACTATCACTGATGACAACTAGTCTCTCTCTCTCTCTCTCTCTCTCTCTCTCTCTCTCTCTCTCTCTCTCTCTCTCTCTCTCTCACACACACACACACACACACACACACACACACACACACACACTCTTTGTCGTTACTTAACCCAAGCGGCAGCCCAGCCTACTGTACTGTACCGCACAGCCTAGCACCGGGCTGTCGGCCGTGATCCATCAGCGATCTGAAGCGCACTGTTGCGCGTCCGCCTCTAGCAGCGGGATGCTGCGCTAACGAGGGCCCAGCTCTGACTCTCCCTGCGGGCGTTAGCCATGCAGGCCCCCGTCTCATCCCATCCAGTCCCGGCCGTCCCTCTCTCTCTCTCACTGCGCGCAACAACTTCGACCAGCACAGGGCGACCACTACGGTTCAGCTGAGGCAAACCAACGGACGCGGGTCAGCAAACACCGCCACAATTAGAGAGAGAAAGAGAGAGAGAGAGAGAGAGAGAGAGGCAAAGCAACTCTGCACCTCCTCAGTACTGTAATGTAAATTCATCCCAAATCAGCCAAGATTCCTACAACGCCGTTACGCATGAGGTAAGGCATGTTTGCACTACTACTACTAGCCCATATAAATAACTGTCTACAATTTATTTATTTACTGGTCTTTCTAGAAAAAGTGAAGCCAAACTCTTGCGGCAAAATGGCTAAAGCCGTCCCTAAATGTGATGCTGACTGCTTAATGTCATAGGCTACATAGCCTGCTGATGGGCTGACTAGTTACTTATTTAATTGCCTTATTTCCTGCAAAAACTGCCTTATTCCATATGACCTGCCGTCTCCGGGACAGGCGATGATGGGACAGAGACAGAGAGAGTTCCTCTGCTCACGTGCCACCGTGCGCACGCCCAGCAGTCACGCCGGTGATGTTTCACACTTGATTTCCGTTACGCACGCGGACTGAACACTAGGGCGAGAGTTGTTATTGTTGAATCGTTGTTTCCACAGGGGCAAAGGGGGGCTGCCAACCGGTCCCGGTAGCGGGTAGAGACGGAGGCGACGGGAGAAGTGCTTTGGAGACTGTTTTGGAGCTTCAGTCATGACGGTCACGTACACCGCGCGCGTGGCAAACGCGCGTTTCTGCGGGTTCTCCAAACTTCTGCTGGCGTGGAAAGGAAGCATTTACAAAGTTCTCTACAAGGAGTTCCTCGCTTTCTTCGCTATGTACACAGCCATCAGCATCACATACCGGTAAGACCTCTGCTGCCCGAGTTTACCCATTTGGCACGCTTATCAGCGCGTGCGTAAAGCTACAGCATCCATGATGCAAAAACATATCGCCACATTTTCTTATCATGTCCATAACGCAAATAAAATGACTGTATGTATGATATTTTGGGGGCATTTGTTTGGAACTGACAAAAACGGACTGAAATTGCCCAAGATTTGTTCATTTGGTTCTTTTGATTCAGTAGGTTAACTGAGGTTTATTTAGGCCCAGCTTATTGATGTGAGAAACTCGCTGATTAGGGAAATAATATATCTCTCAATATTTATTTTGTTTTTGTCCCTAAGTTTTTTCCTAAGGGATGACCAGAGGCGCTCCTTTGAGAAGCTGTCCATCTACTGTAACCACTATGCCAGCCTCATACCCATGTCTTTCGTGTTAGGTGAGTATATTCATTCATTCATTCATTCATTCATTCATTCATTCATTCACTCATTCATTCATTCCCTCCACCTGTTCTTTGTGCGGGCGGGTTGTTCTCTGTGCTCAGTCTCGGTAGGCCTATAGTGTAAGCAGGATAACTTACACATCCACATCTTAAACACTTTAGTTATTTATTCATTCATTTATTTATTCACTTGTTCACTAACTCAGTATCACACTCATGTTCTTCTTATTCTTTCATTCATTCATATATTTACTCTCATACACATTCATTCTCTCCATCTCTCCTTTCTTCTTGTCCATTCATCTGTCACTCACTGAAGCACTCCTCCACTCCTGGGATGGGTTTTTTTTTCTCCTGTTTTGAACAGAGACACTTTGATGGAGAAGAGGTATGACAAGTGAAACAGTTACTGTTACAGTTAGGGATGATTCTGTCATAAATATGAATAGAACCGACTTGAGTAGGGAATATTTCTGTCATACATAGTAAACAGAATCCAGCCGGATTATTGTATCATATTTCTGTATATTTTGTATTTCTGTTATGTGAATGGAACCGTTATGAAATGTGAACATAACCTATTTGAAATGATTCTAGTGAACAAAATTGAGGGATGATTCTGCTATAAATAGGAACTAGTACGGATGATCCTGTCAAATAGTTGAGAATGGTTCTGTTGGAATAGAACCCAATTAGCAATGGTCCTCTTGGCTATAAACAGTAAATAGGACCAAGTTGAGAATGGTTCTGTTATAAAAATTGAATAGCACCCAGTTGGAGAACGTTGTTCTGAATTTGGTTCTAAATGAATGATTGATAGAACCAAGTTC
>JAODXP020000036.1:692284-715920 GCA_027497455.2 Sardinella longiceps | reverse complement strand
TTTTTAAGTAGATAAATGTAGGCACATTGCACCTCACTGAGACCAGATGCAGGATAAGAATACATGTATCAGATGAACGCATTTGAAGAGATAAAAACAAAATGATGGCACATATTTCACATGAATACAGATCATATTTTATTTACATGTAATAAGTCAGAAAACAAAAACAATCTAAAAAAATAAATGAAAAAAGAATACATTAATTATTATCAAAGCAATGCTAGTATGCAACAAAAATCAAATATTGGGTATTTCCATAGTATGCCAGCATAGTCCATTGGGTATTTCCATAGTATGCTACATACCATACAAATAAAAAATGACATGTCACAAACATGTCACAGAAATGCAGATCTTTACATAATAAGCCATAGTACACATACACATTGTTGTTTAAACAAAATTCAAATATGAGTATTTTCATAGCATCTCAGTATCACCAGTGAACTGAAGTGTGTGACTCAGTGTGTCAGAGGGGTCACAGGAATCGTCTGAACTGAAGTGTGTGTGACTCTGGTGTTCTCATACAAGTCCAGTATGAACAGCTGTGTGTGTGTGTGTGTGTGTGTGTGTGTGTGTGTGTGTGTGTGTGACTGATGTTGCCACACAAGTCCAGTATGAACAGGTGTGTGTGTGTGTGTGTGTGTGTGTGTGTGTGTGTGTGTGTGTGTGTGTGTGTGACTCTGTTCCTGCAGCATGAGGAGATCATGAGATCTGTGAGTTCAGGTCCACTCCTAGGAGGAAGACAACGCAGATATTATTAATCTGTGTGTGATGTGTGTGTGTGTGTGTGTGTGCGTGTGTGTGGCTTGCAGACCTGCAGAGAGAAGGGAACACAGGAGGAGGAGAAAAACAGAGGGAGTGAGTGAGTAAGAGTGAGAGAGGAGGATGAAATCAGGAGGAGTGGAATAGGGGGATGAGGGAAAGATGGAGGGATGAGGAAGAGAGAGAAGAGAAAGATAGAGAGAACTAGCAGAGAAAGAGGAAATGGCGAGATCAGAAAAGAGGAGGAAAGAGGAGAACATGAAGTGAGGGAAAAGAGAAAAATGAAGAAGAGGGTGTGAGAGAGAGAGAGAGAGAAAAAAGAAGAGGGGGGAGAGAGAGAGAGAGAGAGTAGGAGGAAGATGAATGAGAGATGGAAGGCAGACAGAGGGGCAGATGAAGGAATGAGGAAGAGAGTGAAGAGAAAGGAAAGAGGGAGCAGAGAAAGAGGAGGATGAATAAAAAATAGAAAATGGATGAGAGCAGAGAGAGAAAAGAGGAGGAGATGGAATCAGACAGAGAGGGGTGAGTGGAGAAAAGAGAGAGAGAAGAAGGGATAGAGGAGAAGCAGGAGGACAGAGAGAGCAGATAGAGGAGGAGAAATGGAGGGAGAGATGAGAGATGGTGGAATAATGGAAGAAAGAGAGAAAATGGAAAGAGAAGGAGGAGTAGAGGGAAGAAGAATAAAAGAGAAGGAACAGGGAATGAGTGAAGAGGGAGAGAGAGAGAGTGAGAGTAGGGAGAAGAAAAAGAAGAAAAAGGGGTAGTGTGAGAGAAGAGAGGAAGAGAGAAGAGGAGACAAGAAAAAGAGGGGGGAAGAAGAGGAGGATGAAGAGGGGGGGATGGAGAGACACAGGGGGCAGTGTGAGGAGAGGGGTGGAGGACTGATGGAGGGATGAGAAAGACAAGTATGAAAGTGTGAAAACTGTTTGAGCAGATGACAGGTGGACGTACCTGTTGGAGGAGGAGTTCATGTGATCTGGCACAGGGACACTGAGGAGCCATAACCAACCCAAAACCCTGGATAGAGGGGCTCAGTGAATGTGGAGTGGAACGTGTGCAGGTGTGTGAGTGTGTCAGAGATGACCCTGTAGAAGGACAGAGTGCCGGCCGGCCAGTCCAGGTAAACTCCTACTCTTCTGGAGCCGGAGGAGGGGGCAGGTATGTCAGTGCGTTTATTATTGTGCCAGGCAGAGTAACTGTCAGGAGTGCAGTACAGACTCCAGGACTTGGCATTCTGTCCCATTATGACATCACCACTGTCCCCTTTCCTCTGGATGCTTTTATAGGCCACAGCTATACGAGCCCCATCAATCCCCACTCCACTCAGCCTCCCAGTAGCAGCGTCCAGACTGAGCCTCTCTACACAACACCTGATCCCTGTAGTCAAATCTCTCTGGGTGGTCAGGATACGACTGCTCCTTATACACATATGTCACCTTTCTGTTCCCCTCAGAGAGAGAGAGATTTCTGTCTGCTGTGTTTGGGTCCAGTGTGAGTTTACAGGCATCTGCAGACAAGAGGAGAGGAGAGAAACATCCTCATCAGAATGTGTGGAGACACACACACACACACACACACACACACACACACGGAATGTGTATATAGATGGTAAGGAAAGAGGGAAGAAGAGAAGGAGAGAGGGATGAAAAGGAGAGGAGTGAGGGATGAAAAGGAGAAAAGGAGAGGGATGAAAAGAAGAGAAGGAGTGAGGGATGAAGGAGAGTGAGTGAAAGAAGAGAAGGAATGAGGGAGCAGAAAGGAGGAGGACAGAAAAAGAATGAGGCGATGATAAAGAAACACACAAACACACACCAACATGTAACAGACACACACACACACACACACACACACACACACACACACACACACCAACATGTAACAGACACACACACACACACACACACACACACACACACACACACACACAACATGTAACAGACACACACACACACACACACACACACACACACACCAACATGTAACAGACACACACAGACACACACACACCAACATGTAACACAAAGAGACACACACCAACATGTAACACACACACACACACACACACACACACACACCAACATATAACACACATACACACTCACACACACACACAAACGAACACACACACACACACACACACACACACACACACACACCAACATGTAACACAAAGAGACACACACCAACATGTAACACACACACACACGTAACACACACACCAACATATAACACACATACACACTCACACACACACACACAAACGAACACACACACACACACACACACACACACACACACACACACACACACAGGAAGGTGTTTATAGATGGGAAGGAAAGAGGGAAGAAGAGAAGGAGTGAGGGATGAAAAGAAGAGAAGGAGAGAGGGATGAAGGAGAGTGAGTGAAGAAGAGAAGGAATGAGGGAGCAGAAAGGAGGAGAGACAGAAAAAGAATGAAGGGATGAGAAAGAAACACACACACACACACACATACACATACACACACCAATATGTAACACACACAGACACACACCAACATGTAACACACACACACACACACACACCAACATGTAACAAACACACACACACACACACACACACACACACTTGTACACACACACACACACACACACACACACAGACAACACACATACTATGGAAGATAGATGAAAAGAAAGAGGGAAGGAGATAAGAGTGAGGGATGAAAAGAAGAGAAGGATAGAGGGATGAAGAGGATTGAGTGAAGAAGAGAAGGAATGAGGGAGCAGAAAGGAAGAGGACAGAAAAAGAATGAGGCGATGATAAAGAAACACACAAACCCACACACACACGTAACACACACACACACACACACACACACACAAAAACAAACACGTAACACACACACCAACATGTAACACACACATACACACACACACACACACACACACACACACACACACACACACACACACACACACACACATGTAACACAAACACACACACACACACACACACACAAAAAGGAAGGTGTATATAGATGGGAAGGAAAGAGGGAAGAAGAGAAGGAGAGAGGGATGAAAAGAAGAGAAGGAGTGAGGGATGAAGGAGAGTGAGTGAAGAAGAGAAGGAATGAGGGAGCAGAAAGGAGGAGGAAAGAAAAAGAATGATGGGATGAGAAAGAAACACACACACACACACACACACACACACACACACACACACACACACACACACACACATCAGATGGATGAGAATTAAGGAAGCGTAAGCAAGAGGATGAGTGAGGGATAGGAAAGAGTCAGTGAGGAAGAGAAGAGAAGGAATGAGGGAGCAAAAAGGAGGATCAACATGTAACACACAAACACACACAAACAAGCAGAGAGAGAGAGAGAGAGAGAGAGAGAGAGAGAGAGAGAGAGAGAGAGAGAGAGAGAGAGAGAAGATGAGAAGGAAGGAAGGAGGGATGACAGTTAAGTGAGTGAAGAAAAAGAAGGACATCATGTAATACTCAAACACATCAACATGTAACACACACACACACACACACACACACACACACACACACACACACACACACACACACACACACACCACAAACACCAATTAAGTGGCACAAAGTCACTATGTACTCTTCACCTTCACATGTTTTGACCATACTTTCATCACATCTAATTGTGGATATTACGGAGAGTGGAGATTCAGTTCAATGTTTGAATGTTCAGAATGGAAAGGCACCAATGACCCCCAAATGATTAAAGCACCTTGAATTTAGTGATGGTTATGAGTGTGTGCATTTGTGTTATGTGTGTGTGTATGTGTGTCTGTGTGTGAATTTAGTGACTGTTGAGCAAACATATGAGTTCAGTTATGAGGAGCATGTGTGTGGATGTGTGAGGGTGGGTGAGTGACAATTCCATTCTTCACGTACTTTGGACTTCAATAAGCAATATTTATTAAACGGGATGACATACATATCACTAGCTTGTCAAAGTAGATGTGTCTTAAAGAAAACATGGCAGGACTGATGATAAACCAGGGTCATCTCTAACATGCATATCCCTCAAATTTATATGAGTGAATGAATGAATGTGTGTGTGTGTGTGTGCGTGTGTGTGAATGTGTGTGTTCCTGTATAAAGGACTGAAAAAGAGAATGAGAGCTCTCTCTCTCTCTCTCTCTCTCTCTCTCTCTCTCACACACACACACACACACACACCAGTATGTAACATACACACACACACAAACAAACACACTAGTATATAACACACCACACACACAAACACACCAACATGTGACGTACACAAAAACACACACACACACACACACTCACATCAGTATGTAAAACATAAACAAACATCAGTATGTAACACACACATATCAGTATGTAAAACACACACACTCACATATACAAACACAAACACACACACACACACACACACACACACACACACACCAGAATTGCACTCCTTCCTCCGCATAGAGGAAGCTCAATTTTGAGGGCCAGGGCAAATAGCACTCAGTCAAAATGGGTAATCAGCACCAAATTTGTCCACCCTCCTCTGTGCTTCTCGGGAGTGGTTCCGACCGCGGTCCCCGTCCCCGCGCCATGTTTCTGGCAAAGCGAGCCATACACATTTTTCCCAGACGGGAGATGATCAAAGGCCGCTAAAGCAGATATTTCCTAGTCCTGAAAAGAGGTGGGTCTTTTCGCCCAAAGATGGACCTGCGCTCTGCTCTGTAAACAGGCGTTTCAAGCGCCTCCCCTTTCAATGCTTTCGCGTGCGCTCCATTTTATGGCTACAATAGACCTAAAAGACACCTATTTTCACTTGGCTATGGTGGAGACATGGGCGTTTTCTCCACTTTGCCTTTGAGGGTGTGGCCTACGAGTACATGGCCTTCCCTTTCGAGCTTTCACTCGCACCCTGCTGTTTAACAAAGTGCGTGGGCCCCTTTGCGAGCGTGGCATCAGAATCCTGAACTACCTAGACGATTAGTTTTCTCCCATGTCACCGCGGTGCTGGATCAACTTTGTGGTCTGGATTTTCAGGTGAACTACTTAAGTCTTAGTTCTGAACTCACACATCATGAGAGCCACTCTCACACACAGGAGGCAGAGCGATATAGTATCCTGCCTGACGTCATGTGAATGGCTTTTGCCCACTGGAGGCGCCCGCATGCTCTCTCCAGGGGCTCAGCTTTCGCCGCGGTCGAGCTCCGGAGATGCGTCCCAACATGGCTGGGGGGCCGTGTGTATGGTCCGCTCTGCAAACAGTGTGTGGTCTTGCACCACAGGGCGTCTCCACATCAACAGACTCGAGCTGCTGGCTGAAGCTGCTGCTCGAGCTGCTGCTGGCTGAAGCATTTTCTTCCCCTCCTCAGGGGTGCTCACGTGCTGGTGAGAACGGACATGCTGCAATGCTGCCCCAGCACAGGGACCTCCTCAGCCAGGCGGGGGGCTCAATATGGCACCCGAGGCCTGGAGCTTGGCCCCTGAACGGCGCAACCTGCTAGTCCAAGGTCTTCCCCTCTCAGTCATAGAGTCGATCCAGACTGGGAGGGCTCTTTGTACACGGTCTATCTACGCTCGAAAGTGGCGTGTGTTTGAGTCCTGGTGTGCTGATCGTGACTGTGACCCCATGTCCTGCCCCATCAGCTCAGTTTTGTCTTTTCTGCAACACATGCTCCACCAGGGTCGCTCTGCCTTTACTCTTAAAGTCTACGTGGCGGCTATCTCTGCCTGTCACCTAGGCTGGGCTGGTGTGTCTCCTGGTTCTCACCCCCTGGCTTCGAGATTCATGAGGGGCGCCAGGTGTGTGTGCCCCCTGGCTACAGTGTCGGGACCTCACACTCGTTTTAAGTGCTTTCTGACACTCCCTTTGAACCTCTGGACTCTGTGAGTCTCAAGCTCTTGTCCCTGAAAACCGTGCTTCTGGTGGCGCTATAAACTGTAAACAGTGTGTACATATTTGCTAACTCTTTGCTAGTTATGGTACTCAGGCCCTGAGTTGGGCTTTGTCCACGCAGAGGCTCTCCCACTGGTGGATGGAGGTCATTGGTCTAGCTTATGAGGCGGTGGGTGAACCACCCCCTTCAGGCATCAGGGCCCACTCCATGAGGGGAGTGGCGGCCTCGTGGGCTTTCTGGAGAGGGGTGTCTGTGCAACAGACTTCTCCTCCTGGGCCTCTGATAACACCTTCGTCTGGTTCTATGCTCTGGATGTTACGGGGCCGAGAGTAGCCTTGAGTGTGCTCTCTGCCTCTCAGCTAAGATTCTGCCTTGGCACCGCAAAGCGCTGATGTTTTGCTACAGGGCTCCTTGAGGCGCTGTGGTATGCGTTTCCAAATGTTGATGTCGAGCAGTTTGACCAAAAATCGTAACCTTGGTTCTCTGAGGGAGAACGCGAGACGTCAACACAGTTGGCCTCAAGTCGCCTGGTCCCTTTGGGCTGGTGAAAGTGTGTTATACTGGTGATTACGTCAGGATCTCGTGAGAGGAGATTCCACCGCTCATGCCCCCCCCCCCCATGTGCATGGGTTGGTTTGAATTAGTTCAGTTTACAAGCCTGAAATGTGACATTTCCCAAGTGTTGACGTCTCGCGTTCTCCCTCTGAGAACTGAGGTTACGACTAAGTAACTGTAACGTTTTAGGGGGCAGCTGCCCTTATATAAACATTTCTTGCCACCCTATGTTAAAATATTGTATTCATCAAAACAGATATTCAGTCCACAATGCCCAGCACACATTTGCTCTCATAATTAGCAATCATTATTTACTCATTATTTTGATAGATGTCACCCAAAGAAAGATGTGAAAGTAAAAGTAGCCATCTATCCTGACCATGATCATGACGGGCGAGTGATAAATTGCAGGTTTGAGGTTAAACCACAGACTGTTGATGAACATATCTTTGGTTAAACTAGTAGCAGTAGCTTGATAGAGCAAGTAACATTTTGCAAGATTTATGATTTAGGCAAATAATGAAGTAGGTTAATGTACAGTAGGCAATTTTTAAAGCATTCTCACACACCTCATGCTGCTGTTGTCTGCTACAATTGAATGAGATTGACCTTTCTAGCTACCCTACGGGCAGGAATTATACAATCATAATAAGGCTAATATCATGTAAACCTGGATAAATATATTTAGACCAAGAAATATCAAGCCATTACAAGCCAAAAAGGCAAAGATTTCAGGTCCAAGTGTAGTTGCAAGTCATGCCTTATTTTGTCCCCGACGTGTCTGAAGTCATTGAAAACCAAGTCAAGTCTGACTTGAGTCCAAGTCATGTGACTCTTGTCCACATCTCTGGTATAAAGTGCTGAACTAAAGCTTTTTCCTGCTTTCACACACACACCCACACAACCAGCACACAAGGCTAAAACACACACACATTTGTTGGCAATCTTTAAAGGAAACACACACACACACACACACACACACACACACACACACACACACACACACACACACACACACACACACACTGGTACAGTGTACACACACACACACACACACACACACACACACACTGGCTGGCATTCTTTGAAAATAAGTAAAGCAGGGTGGTGCACATCTAAAGCACAGCTGCCAGACAACTGTAGTAGACAGTAGAAGGGATGATGAAGATACAAACATTGCCCGTTTTTAAAAAATCAAACTAAGTTTTTTGGAACTGAAACAAAAAAAAAAAAATTCTTTCACTAACACATGATCTTCATCTGATCTTCATCTTCATACATAAGCATGCGCGCGCGCACACACACACACACACACACACACACACACACACACACGACCAGTATTCTACACTTTTATTTTAACACTATCTATGAGAATCAGTGAATTGTGATATTCACAGTTAAAGTAAATCAGAAATCAATACTTACATCTCAGCAAACATGGCCGTGCTCTGAAAACACCCTGGTCAGTTCTGTAAGAGAATTTGACAGATGTTCATTACCGTTGTTTCTCTGTGGGGTTAGAAATGTCTAAATAATATTTGTAAATGCACTGAGGGTTATCTACAAATAAGTAATCATGGTTTGCAAATGTGTTTCATATTTGTACCTTGTGAGTTTGTCTTCACAAATGATGTATTTACAAATATGAAAATTTATTTGTAAAAAAAAATTACATTTGTAAAACTGGAAATTATATTTGTGAATTGCATTTCTGCATTTGTGGATCCCCAATCACAAGTACGCAATCATTCATCAATCATCATCGGTTTCCCAAAGACGTATTTTTGACATTTTTTCCGCGCCGAATCCGCAGACACAGATGCACAAAAAAATGCCTACTGATTCGCAAATACAGAGACATGCATGCTAGCCATCACTACACTCACATATGATAGGCACATACCACAAACATTTTTCCCAATCTACAGTTAAAATCATTTAATCCCCTATCATAGGCAAAATTAATCAGACGGCTTTGCCTAATGAATCAGAGCCGTAATGAATGGAACGACACTGCCACCTAGAGGATGGCTAGCGTGCATGTCTGTTATGCGAGGGGCTATTCTGCAGCTTCTTTGCTGCACAGTGTTTTAAAGACAACAATATTTGACTCCCTGGAATTAATTTCAGCAGTTTGGGATGTCATGTAATTGTCATGCAGTCAATCTATATAGCCTCTATATAGCCTGTAACCCTCTGTTGCAGGGATAAAAGTGCTCTCACTCTCATTGCAACATTTAAGTCAATGACAGTTTCTGACAATACATTTCCTGAAGTGAAACTATGTTGGATCAATTATTTTTCAAATGAGCAAATGTAAAATAGTCCCTCTAGAGGATAGTTACTGGCCCAGGACATTTCATCACATTTATAGAACATTAATAATGAGGGACTAAATGTTGGTTTATTTTATTTTGTCTGATCCCTTTAGGCAGCAGAACTACTCAATTTTATCAATGAAAGAAGTCTGAATCAAAATGACAGATAGCCTGATAGACTATTGGTTGATAATGAAATGTAGACCAACATGTTGACCTAGATATCTAGTCATTAAAAACAATTCTATAACCCCTTTTTTGTTGGAAAATACCGAAACCGTACCGTCACCGTTGCCCCAAAACCATGATGCATACCATACCATGGGCAAACTGTACCGTTGCATCCCAACTGCATGACATGTGCAGCTGTGATAATGTGCGCTCTTAGTGTGTGTGAGTGTGTGTGTGTGTGTGACACTAAGTGTATCCATATGTGTGTACACACACACACACACACACACACACACACACACACACACACACATATATATATATATATATATATATATATATATATATATATATATATATATATATTATGGCAATGAGTAAATGAGGCAAAAATATTTCAAAAATATATAGTTTTATTAATAATTTCATTGATTGCAGCTGCAAGGTAAAATAGTTTAGTTAAGTCACCGTCAGTTATTTTGGCCGAGTAGTAATTAACCCAGCCGTGTTACTACCACCAGTGAACAGCACAGGAAGCGGCGACGATCCCACTGAAGCTAGCTGCTACGCCAACCTTCAGTGGGATCGTCGCCACTTCTAGCTGCTTCAGTGGGATCGTCGCCGCTAGCTAGCTGCTACGCCAACCTTCAGTGGGATCGTTGCTGCTTTAAGCTGCTTCAGTGGGATCGTCGCCACTAGCTAGCTGCTACACCAACCTTCAGTGGGATCGTCGCCGCTTCCTGTGCTGTTCACTGGCGGCTGGATTAATTACTACTCGGCCAAAATAACTGACTGTGACTTAATTAAACTATTTTACCTTGCAGCTGCAATCAATGAAATTATTAATAAATCTATAATTTATTTAATATTTTTGCCTCATTTACTCATTCACTCCACCCAAGCGGTACTGCCTGATCATGGGCATTTCCATACTGGTGACACACATAAGATGGGCGGCGGCACTGACCTCAGATGAGGCAAGTTTCATTCAATATATTCAGAGAGTTTCATTCAATATATTCGGGGTTTCATTCAATTATTCGGGACTTCATTCAATATATTCGGAGTTTCATTCAATATATTCGGGACTTCATTCTATATATTCAGAGTTTCATTCAATATATTCAAGGTTTTCTTTCATTCAATGTATTCGGGACTTCATTCAATATATTCAAGGTTTTCTTTCATTCAATATATTCAAGGTTTTCTTTCATTCAATATATTCAGGGTTTCATTCAATATATTCGGAGTTTCATTCAATATATTCGGGACTTCATTCAATATATTCGGAGTTTCATTCAATATATTCAAGGTTTTCTTTCATTCAATATATTCGGAGTTTCATTCAATATATTCAAGGTTTTCTTTCATTCAATATATTCGGAGTGTCATTCAATATATTCAAGGTTTTTTTTCCTGAACGGCTTGCCATAATATATTGCAGCATAATACTGTTGAGAGTAAGTGCTGTTAATGCAGTAGCTCAATGGAACACAAAATAAAGACACAGATAAAAGTAAACAAATATTCAGAAAAGAGTTAGAGATGTGTGCATGTGTAGCCGGTGGCGGTCCGCACCGCACACAGGTCTCGAACCCGCCACCCCGCAAGCTACAAACTCCCGGCATGGGAGTGGAACGCTCTAACCAACTGAGCTAAAAGCCCGAGCTTCTAACTCAGCGTGTTAGAAGCGCCCATGGAATTGGGTGATGAGGATTTACACACTACCACCGAGCTAGCCGCGCTAGCTGGCCTCCGTTACACTCACCCTCCAAATCCTCACTCCCATCCGGGTCACGGCACCAATATAGCCGGTGGCGGTCCGCACCGCACACGGGTCTCGAACCCGCCACCCCGCAAGCTACAAACTCCCGGCATGGGAGTGGAACGCTCTAACCAACTGAGCTAAAAGCCCGAGCTTCTAACTCAGCGTGTTAGAAGCGCCCATGGAATTGGGTGATGAGGATTTACACACTACCACCGAGCTAGCCGCGCTAGCTGGCCTCCGTTACACATGCTCTGTTGTTACTGTAACTACCACCCACCTTAACCTCAGTTTGCAGTGAGGACTAGACAGTCCATTTGACAGAAGCTGAATTCCAGAATCTCCCAGGTCATTGGAACTCAGGTCTAGTTCTATCAGAGGGTTTGGAGACTGAAGAATAGTAGCCACAATTCCCCAGGTTTTATCCGTGATTTTGCAGTTAGCGAGTCTGCAAATCCACAATAAAAATGTAAGATATGTAAATGATCCAAAACCTGCTTTTTCAGAAATGACTTAAGAGATGTGTGGATCTTCAGCTATTACTGTACGTTATTGTCAGTTATTATATCATTGGCTATTATTACATTATCGGCCTTTACACACCTTAATGTCTGCAATTTGCAGTGAGGACTAGACAGTCCTTCAGACAGAAACTGAACTTCAGAATCTCCCAGGTCATTGGAACTCAGGTCTAGTTCTATCAGAGGGTTTGGAGACTGAAGAATAGTAGCCACAATCCCCCAGGTTTTATCTGTGAGTTTGCAGTCAGCAAGTCTGCAAAAAAAACATAGAAAAATGTAAGATATGTAAATTATCCAAAAGGTGTAAATATAATTATACACCTAGAAAACTAGAAGTTCTAGGATTATTGGGCTTTATTAGGGGCTGATACAAATCTATTTTATCTCAAAAGTGTGTAACCGATGATAACATGTATGTTGACTGATACTGGCACCATACTTGGCCGATAAAACTTGTCATGAGCAACAACATGTGTGTGTGTGTGTGTGTGTGTGTGTGTGTGTGTGTGTGTGTGTGTGTGTGTGTGTGTGTAAAGTGACAGTAAGTGTACCCATACGTGTGTAGACCATGGAGGTATTAATAAACCTGGAGAGACATACTAAGTCCCGCCTCCCATTCATTCCAATGTGAAATGCTAGGCTAGTGAATTCATCCAAAATTGAACAAAATTTTCAGTTGTCAAGATGGCGTTTCATGGAGCTCACTTCCGACTCCATTTCATTAGGCCAATGAGGGCTCATGTTACTAATGGAGATCAGCTACATATGGCAAGTCTGGGCACACCCACAAAAGTTTGTGCACAGGAAACTCGTTCACATGAGCTGAAAGTGTAGCATTAACCAATCAGCATATGTCAAATGGAGTCGGATATGATGTAATTTCTGGAAAATGGCGACGAGGAAGTGCAATGCTAATTGACAAAGCTAAGCAGCCAAATCCTGACCCCCTGGTGTAGACAGACAAATATTTTTTTGCAACATAATACTTTTGACTAGTGCATTGCCCGTGTAGCAAAAGCTTTTTTTCTACACACAAACACACACACACACACACAGCATTATTACATAGATAGTAAGTTTTCTTAAAGCGTTAGCAAGTGGAACAAAATAATTTGGAACAGCATGGCCGAATGTGAACACAGAAGCGTGCAGCACTTCACACTCGCAGATTATTCAAAACCCAAAGTAAGATCTGAGGTTCCGGTGACTAGAGTTGTATGTCTCGAGACCGGTCTTGGTCTCAAGACCGGTCTCGAGACCAATTTTGTGTGGTCTCGGTCTCGTCTTGGTCTTGACAGTGTATTGTCTTGGTCTTGTCTTGGTCTCGGATCCCTTGGTCTTGTCTTGGTGTCTTGCAAGACCAAGACCAAGACAAGATAAATAAATGCAATATGTTTTAATGATATTGAGTTGCCGATTTATATGAGACGCACCAAAACGTAAGTGAGTACGCGTAAAAGACGTCCCTTACTGCAGCAGAGCAAGGCTGTCAAATGCATTTATGGTTCGGTCTCTCTCAGTGACAGAGAGAGCCGAGCACATCCAGTGTTACATGCAGCTCTAAATTACTCTCCTAAAAGTTCACTTTCCACTCGCAAAATGTAGGCAATTTAATTATGGAATGTTCGTGTATGCATAGACATGCGTTATGATGGCTGAGATGTCATGCTAGTTAACGTGATCTCATGTAGGCCTATTTCTGGGAATTAAATCTTTCATCTTGGTAAATTTAGTAAAGGCTACTGAGACACAAACATCTTAAAAACTCCCGTATTTAGTGGTTCATGGATGCTTGTGAATGATGTCAAATCTCCTGCGAGTGACTCTTATCGGGCGAGAAATAAATGAACGGCGTTGATAATTTTTTTTTAAAGTTATCTCTAGGCCTATTGCATTCCGAAAGAATCCATTCCACTTAATGTAATAGCGAATGTATACCGCTGATAATCCGCTCCGGGTTTTGCATTACTTTTGCATAACTCAGTCACCACATGTAGTGATGAGAATCGTCAAGTGCTGGCTGCCCAAAACGTTGGAACACCAGCCCAGTCATCTTACAAAGTAGGCTAGCTTCTGCTAAAATCGTATCCTTGTATTCTATGTTCTAAAAATTAACTCAGGCCATGTTAAATTAATTAGAAGTAGGCTAGTATAGAATCTTTGGGGTATAGACAGAGTATGCTGGCAGGCCTGGTTGGGTTGCCAACTTTCAGAAATCAAAATAAGCAGTTATGGGCAGATATGAATGTAATGCATATCAGAACAGTATAGAGCTTAATCTGGTGCTCAACCTAGCCTACTTTAAAAGTATACATTTAAACTGTACAAGTCCGTATTTATTTTTGTGCTGCATAGTGCCATTTCTTGCCCATTGTGTGGAACTATTTCTTATGTTTAATTACCTTTGGCACACTGCATGTTGTGTTACATCTAAAACTAAAGGAAACACAAAATAAAAAGTAGAATGCACCCATCAAGTTAGCCAAATTGTGCCACATTCATCTCATTATAGCAGTAGGTTTAAATGCTTTATGCTTAAATACTAAGTCCCGCCTCCCATTCATTCCAATGTGAAATGCTACGCTAGTGAATTCATCCAAAATTGAACACAATTTTCAGTTGTCAAGATGGCGTTTCATGGAGATCACTTCCGACTCCATTTCATTAGGCCAATGAGGGCTCATGTTACTAATGGAGATCAGCTACATATGGCAAGTCTGGGCACACCCACAAAAGTTTGTGCACAGGAAACTCGTTCACATGAGCTGAAAGTGTAGCATTAACCAATCAGCATATGTCAAATGGAGTCGGATATGATGTAATTTCTGGAAAATGGCGACGAGGAAGTGCAATGCTAATTGACAAAGCTAACCAGCCAAATCCTGACCCCCTGGTGTAGACAGACAAATATTTTTTTGCAACATAATACTTTTGACTAGTGCATTGCCCGTGTAGCAAAAGCTTTTTTTCTACACACACACACACACACACACACACACACACACAAGACATTTCTTGCATTATTAGATAGATAGTAAGTTTTCTTAAAGCGTTAGCAAGTGGAACAAAATAATTTGGAACAGCATAGGCCGAATGTGAACACAGAAGCGTGCAGCACTTCACACTCGCAGATTATTCAAAACCCAAAGTAAGATCTGAGGTTCCGGTGACTCAATGTAAGTGCTCATTTGCCATTGTGTTCACGTTCGGTCTATGCTGTTCCAAATTCTTTCATTCCATGCTCTACTGCTGTTAAAAGGCTTGTGCAGCAGGGCTATTCTTGAAAATACTCCGGAGCAGCGCTTTAATGCAGTAGCTCAATAGAACACAAAGACATAAAAGTAAACGGATATTCCAGACTGCTCAGTGCTGTTTCAGAAATTAGTTAGAGATGTGTGGATCAATGTTCCCTCAATTTTTTTTTCAGGACCGAGCATATTAAAATGTGTCTGAACGGCATGCTTCCGCACAGTGACCGGGTTTACACATGCGATCGGGATAATAATGCACATTTTATAATCGCAGCAATATGTCTTTAATCATGACTTCTGTTCCATGTTGTAAACAAAAAATTCAGTGTGCATCAGTCCATAGTCATGTAGTTTAAGATCACATAGTCCTGTTGATTGGTAAAGAACAAAAGTAAGATGCAACAACCATGCTGAATCTGAGCTAACACTGAATGGGGCACAATAAATTGACTGCATTTCTGTAAGAGACACATCAAGTTGGAGTCAGCTGCCTCATGTCTCTTTATTTGCGTATGTTGCTTCAGATTTTCTGTTTCTTTGTCAGCATTTGGTGACCTTAGGTCTACTATGGACTAATTCACACCAGATTTGTCCTTTAAATAGGCTACATTAATTCACACAGACGCGTTTCGGCACGTTCATGTGAAAAAGATTCTTGCAGATATGTCCATCAATGCATGCAGGACAACTGAATCTGGAATATTATGTATTTTACTATTATTATTATTATTATTATTATTATTAGTATTATATTACCTCCGCCAAGGAGGTTATGTTTTCGGTCACGTTGGTTTGTCTGTCTGTCTGTCTGTCTGTCTGTTTGTCTGTTTGTCAGCGGGATAACTCGAAAAGTACTGCACGGATTTGGATGAAATTTTTGGACAATGTGTATATTGGGACAAGCATGAGCTGATTAAATTATGGTTGCGATCGGTGATCCAGAACATGATCTGGAATGTATATTGTGTTTGTGACCACATTGTCTTGGCGGAGGTCTGCGCTCTCTGAGCGCTTTTCTAGTTATTATTATTATTATTATTATTATTATAAAAATAAGATTAGGCTACTTGATTATAGTCTATCTGAATACAGACAAAGCTGCAGAAAATCAACATGCATTGAAGATTAGCTGTGTCCTGAACCACTTTCGCCATAGTGTCAGTGTGGTATGCAGATGGTGATGGGATCTCCGTAAATCAAGTATGAGCGTTGTGTGTGCAAAAGCATACCTTCAGGGCTTCAGGAATTTTTTGCGCCGTCTGAAAAATCATGTGCGCTGCAAGTTCAAAAGGGCTTAGAGGGAACATAGGTGTGGTTGTTCAGCTGTTGCTTTAACTACCACCCACCTTAATGTCTGCAGTTTGCAGTGAGGACTAGACAGTCCTTTAGAGAGAAGCCGAACTCCAGAATCTCCAATGTCATTGGAACTCAGGTCTAGTTCTATCAGAGGGTTTGGAGACTGAAGAATAGTAGCCACAATTCCACAGGTTTTATCTGTGAGTTTGCAGTCAGCAAGTCTGCAAAACAACATTAAAAATGTAAGATATGCAAATGATCCAAAAGTTATTTAGAAATGCAGATCCAAAAGGTGTAAATACAAATACAACACTGTTTAAAATATGACAATTAGGATTGGTGTTCTTTATCAGGGGCCGATACAAATCTATTTTATTTCAAAAGTGTTTACATTGTATGGTAGAGCTTTAATCTGCAACTCTTTTAAGTCAAATTTCATAGAATTTTCATGTTATTCTAGAAGTAGTACATGAAAAAGGCTATTTAGGGGAAAAAAACTTGAATTCTCTAGCTTTGTCTAAATCCTGTAATCGTTATTGCAAAAATACAGCTCTCCCTTTAACTTTCCACCAATCAGGTTCAGAGGTAGGGATGGCTCCCTGTCGATCACACAGCAAGGGAGGGATTTGAGAGGCCGCTGAGGAGCATAGCAGAGGCGGGAGAGGGACCTGAGAGTTGCATGATTTTGAATTTTGCCTAAGTCTCGGAATACAGCTTTAACTGATGAAATGGAAAAGATGACTGATCTACCCAAAATATTATGTACATTATTGGAAGCACTGATTGATGAGGTAGAATGACTTGATGATCTGATGCCACTTCCATCAGAAACTCACCGTGCTTTACTGCAGCACCTCACAGCTGGGATGAGTCTCCTGCGGCCCTCATCTGATGTGTTGTATTTCTTCAGGTCTAACTCATCCAGCACCTCTTCAGACATCAGGAGCATGTGGGCCATTGCTGAACAGTGAGCAGGAGACAATTTCTGTTCAAAGTTTTCTGATGACAGGAATTTCTGAATTTCTTCATGCATGGAATGATCATTCAGTTCAAGCAAGCAGTGGAAAAGATTTATGCATCTTTCAGGTGAGTGACCTTCTCTATTGAGCTCCTTAATATACAAACATGTTTCTTTAATGCTTTTTGAGGTGTTGTGTATTTTCATCAGGAGACCTTGCAGAAGTTTCTGATTCTTTTCCAGAGAGATCCCCATCAGGAAGCGAAGAAAAAGATCCAAGTGTCCATTTTGGCTCTCCAAAGCCTTATCAATTGCACTCTTCAATAATACATGCGTTTGAGTACTCAGACCTAGTGCTGACTGAAGAGAAGATAAAACAGATTTATGTTTGTCACTGATGAGGGATTTTAGGGGTTCAAGGTTCCCAGTCACATAAGAGTGAAATACAAACACAGCTGCTAGAAACTCCTGGATGCTCAGATGCACAAAGCAGTAAACTTTCTTCTTTTGAAAGACTGATTCTTCCTTAAAAATCTCAGTGCACATGCCAGAGTACACTGAGGCTTCACTGACATCAATGTCACACTCTCTCAGGTCTTCATTATAAAACATCAAATTGCCACTTTCCAGATTCTTGAAAGCCAGTTTGGCCAACTTCAGCAAGATTCCTTTCTGAGATTTCAGATGTGTCTCTTTTTTCTCTGTTTCAGTTCGACACTGATACTTTTGATCCTTCCTGGTGGTCTGGATGAGTAGGAATTGTATGAACATCTCAGTTAGAGTTTTGGGAATGTCTTTGATGCTTTTATTTCCCAGCATCTCCTGAAGCACAGTGGCAGTGATCCAACAGAAGACTGGAATGTGGCACATGATGTGGAGACTCCTGGATGTCTTAATGTGTGAGATGATTATGTTGGCCTGGTTCTCATCACTGATTCTCTTCCTGAAGTACTGCTCCTTCTGTGGATCGGTGAATCCTCGCACTTCAGTAACTTGATTAATAAATTTGGTAGGAATTTGACTGATTGCTGCCGGCCGTGACGTTATCCAGATGAGTGCAGAGGGGAGTAGAGTTCCCTCAATGAGACTTGTTATCAGTACATTCACAGATGATGTTTGTTTTACATCACATAAGTTCAAGTTTTGTTCAAAATTCATGCTTTGTTCAAAATTCAGTACCAAACGACTCTCATCCAAACCATCAAAGATGAACCCAACCTGACAGTCTTTATATTCATCATCATTGAGCTCCTGCAGCTCAGGGTGGAAGGCAAGCAGGAGCTTGTGAAGACTATACTGATCATTCTTAATTAAATTCATCTCACGGAAAGGAAGTGGAAACATAAAGTCTACATTCTGATTGGCTACCCCATCTGTCCAGTCAAGAATGAACTTCTGCACTGAGACTGTTTTTCCAATGCCAGCAACACCTTTGGTCATCACAGTTTTGATGTGCTTCTCTTGTCCAGGCAAAGACTTGAAAATGTCATTACAGTTGATTGGTGTGTCTTCTGTGCTTTGTGCTCTGGATGCTGACTCTATCTGATAGACTTCATGTTCCTTATTCACCCCTTCACTCTCTCCCTCTGTGATGTAGAGCTCTGTATAGATCTCACTGAGGAGTGTCTGAGTGTCTGATTTGATGATGCCTTCAGATACCTTCTCAAACCTCTTTTTCAGACTGGCTTTATGATTCACGATAACTGTTCTCAGGACCTCTGCTTCTGTTTGGAGTAAATAAAGAATAATTTCAGACACTTAACACTTAAGTTTTGCAATTTAGAACACAACAATTATGTGGCAAGTTGATATTTACTATTCAACTATTTGAACCATTTAAACTATCAGGAAACATTTTATGCTGTTTTAAAGTTCAACAGCTTCACAGTGACTAAATAGCTCATTATGGGGTGAATGAGGCCTCTTTCTGCAGGTTCTCTCTCGCATGGAGCTGCTAATTGCAGTTACAATCACTTACAAGCGTGAACCAGAGAAAACATAAAACATTTATCATTCAGTTTGTGTCAACTGTCACTTAAATATTTAAATTCACGCATCCATACTACTGGTCTATCAGTTCATTTAAACTACCATACGCTGACATTGTGTACTGCTACTACTACTTTGTACTGCTTTTCCTTTCTTTTCTTTTTTTTTGTAATCGGTTTTTGCAACTGTCAAATGCAAAAGACACATGAAGTTGATTAATAATCATTATAGAATTATAAAAAAAGCAAAGCAACATATTTATAAACAAACAAACATTCAAATCTACTGCTCTTGTTTTATGTGAAGTTCCTCTAAATTACTTTTCCTGAAAGTACCAATATAGACAAGTTGGGGTGAGAAATTGTTATAATGATGGTCTTATTTTACTAAGGAATCAGCAAAAAAACTCTCAAAAACAACAACCTCTCAAAACATCTGAAGACACATCATTACTGAATCATTATATTACCTAGTGTGCTCCTTGTATGAGGTGTGTGTTCAGCCTGCAGGTTTCCGCTGCTCTCTGCCATGTCTGTGTGTTCATCATCATCCAGAGGAGACTGAGGGTCTGAAGATCTCAACACACTGCAGGGACAGAAAGAAACACGAGGAGAAGAGAATGGAAATATGTATTGTGTTTGTGTATGACGAAAGGTGTATTAAGATAAGTACTGTAGACTGGATAATGAATGAATTAAGACTGGCTATGAAAACATGATTTTCACTCTGCACTTCTTATGCAGGCCTCTAATGTAGTCAACTACTCTTCTGAAGCATCTACAGTTTTCATTAAAAGAAGGAGGCTGGGAATGAACATTAGTAGGGCCCTATGGATTCCGCAAAACCATTCAAGATCAAGATTCAAGATATCATAGGTTTGAAGCCTATAAAAGAGTAAAAATTATTGTGTTTTGTCTCCTCAAAAAGATAAATAAATGAAAGGTGTGTGTGTGTGTGTGTGTGTGTGTGTGTGTGTGTGTGTGTGTGTGTGTGTGTTTGTGTATGTGCAGTGCAAAAAAAAAGTGCCTTATTGTCTTCAGCATGAGTTCAGCAATCTATTTGCTTGGTGAAAAAAGCTACTTTGGAGTCTGGTAGTGCGAGCTTTCAAACTTCTATACCGTTTGCCAGATAGCTCAAATAGTTCATGGTTGGGATGACTAGGATCATTCAAGATTTTTTTTGCCTTCCTGATGCATCTTCCCTCAAAGAGTTCCAGTTTGGAGGGTAAGTCACAGCCGCATATGGTCTGTGCTGTACGCACAACTCTCTGAAGTGCTTTCCTGTTGTATTGAGAGCAGCTCCCATACCATGCGATTATGGTCCCTGTCAGGATGCTCTCAATGGTGCCTCTGTAAAAAGACTTCAGGATCTTGGGTCGCATACCAAACTTTCTCAATCGTCTAAGGTGGTAAAGACGTTGCTGGCCTTTTTTAACAATGTTGTGAGTGTGACTGTCCCAGGTGAGGTCTTCTGAGATGGTAAGGCCAAGGAACTTGAAGTCTCTCACTCTCTCCACTGTCTCACCATTGATGTTAATGGTTTCAAACTGGTGTTCTTTCCGCCTAAAGTTAATAATTATTTCCTTTGTCTTGGACACATTCAGAGACAGGTTGTTTTCTTTGCACCAATGCATAAGGCTGTCGATTTCTTTTCTGTAGGCTGTTTCATCATTGTTTGTGATTAAACCGATAACTGTGGTATCATCTGCAAACTTGATGATGGTGTTGGTGTTGTGTATAGCCACACAGTCATGCGTATACAGAGAGTAGAGGAGACCCCCCCAGCACACAACCTTTAATAGACGTTAATATTTGGGCTAAATCCCGTCAGCCAGTTGTGGCCATCATTTGAACCAAAAACAGACGTCTATTTCAGACCACATTTCAACCAACCACATAAAGATGTCTACTGGACATCCATTTCAGACCACATTTCAACCAACCCAATAAAGAGGTGTACTAGATGTGAAATTCAGACCACATTTCAACCAACCGAATAAAGACGTTTACTGGATGTCCATTTCAGACCGCATTTCAACCAACCTAATAAAGACGTCTACTAGATGTCCATTTTAGACAACCTATTAACCAACCAAATAAAAGTGTCCACTGGAGGTCAATTTCAGACCACCTTTCAACCAACCACCTAAAGATATCTACTGGACATCCCTATCAGACCACATTTCAACCAACCACATAAAGATGTCTACTGGATGTCCATTACAGACCACCTATCAACCAACCAAATAAAGACGTTTGCTGGACATCCATTTCCGACCACATTTCAACCAAGCAAATAAAGACGTCTACTACACGTCCATTTCAGACCACCTATAAACCAACCAAATAAAGATGTCTTCTGGAGGTCAATTTTAGACCACATTTCAACCAACCAAATAAAGATGTCTACTGGATTAGAGCTGGAAATATTTGCCCGAACCCGACGGGGCCCAACAGGACCTGCCGGGTTCGGGCCGGTTCGGGGTCTAATTTCAATATTCCAAGCGGGCCCGGCTCGGGCTCGGGCTGAAAGCCGATGCGCGGCAAATATGCGATCACATGATACGCCTAACGTTCGATCTACAGGCATGCGTTAGTAGATGCAAAATGGATGTAGAAGAAGTTAAACGGAGATTAGCCCTTGGCGAATTCATGTTGGTCGAGCCAGTAAATGCGAGGTCGGAGGTGTGGAAACATTTTGAGCACGTTCACAATGAGAAAAACGAGGCAGTGGGGTATGTCAAATGCAAGAAGTGCGACGTGATGTTAAAGTATGACAGCAAGACATCATTTATTTTAGCCTTGAAGTTCTTGAACTTCAGACATCTGTAGGCTAACTAATCTGAATAAAAAACGTAGAAATGTTCAGCAAAAATGACTCATTGTTGACTGCTTTGATATGCGCACAATTGAAAAATGTCGGGTTGCAAACGGGTTCGGGCTCTATGAAGCTGTCAATCATACGGGCCGGGGCGGGCTCGGGTGGAGTTCTCTCGGGCTGGGGCCGGTTCGGGTCTTAGTTTTAAGGCCCGTTTCAACTTTAACGTTAACTGAGACTTAAAAAGATCAATGGTATGAATGGACCTAATGTGGGGGGGGAGACTATTCCAGAGCGGGGGAGCAGAAACAGAGAAGGCTCTGTCACCTCTGGTTCTAAGGTGAGAGGAGGGAACAGAAAGAAGAAGTTTAGAGGAAGATCTGAGTGGCCTAGAAGTGCAGTAAGGACTAAGTAAATTGCAGATGTATTCTGGAGCTAATTGATGTAAGGCTTTGAAAACATAAAGTAACAATTTAAACTCAATTCTATATTTCACTGGCAACCAGTGCAGTTCACAGAGCACAGGAGTGATGTGATCACGCTTCTTAGTTCCAGTAAGCAATCTAGCAGCAGCATTTTGAACCATTTGTAATCTAGCAATAGAAGAGTTGGGAAGGCCAAAATAAAGTGCATTACAATAGTCTAATCTTGAAGTGATGAATGAATGAATTAGTGTTTCCATGTCTTTAGCAAAGAGGAAAGATTTTAACTTTGCAATAGTTCTCAATTGGAAAAAACTGGCCTTCACCACACTGCTTATTTGATTACTGAATGTGAGTGAAGAATCCAGGTAGACTCCAAGGTTTTTGACTACACTACTGAAATTTGAAGATAAGGGACCAAGAGCATTACTCAGGTCAGAAACAGAAGTAGGAGGCCCAAATAAGATCACTTCAGTTTTCTTTTCATTAAGTTGTAAGAAATTTCATTTCAACCAACCAAATAAAAATGTCTACTGGACATCCATTTCAGACCACTTATTATGTAGCCAATTGTCTCAGGATCCTTTTACCCCCATTCATAGTCTAAGTCCCTGTATACACTCCTGTATAGTAGGTGGCGGTATATGCACCAAAGATATGTGATCTGCCAATAAATCAGAGAAGAAGAATTGGCTTTAAAAGGCACAATTCCAGTTTTGGCTTGTTTGGTTGACGGACTGCAACATTCTCACTGACTTGACTGACAAACACAAACATGGCCCTCTATTATACTAATACATCAAAAATGACAAAGGTAAGTCGTTAGATTGAAATGTTACATTAGGCTAAATTGAAATGCTTCATTGTACTAATAGTTAGCCTACTTAGCATTAATCTAACTTAGCAATGAACA
>JAODXP020000036.1:664340-681840 GCA_027497455.2 Sardinella longiceps | reverse complement strand
GACTGAGAAAGAGAATGAGAGCTCTCTCTCTCTCTCTCTCTCTCTCTCTCTCTCTCTCACACACAAACACACACACACACACACACACACACACACACACACCAGTATGTAACATACACACACACACACACACACCCAAACACACGCACACAAACACACTAGTATGTAACACACCACACACACAAACACACCAACATGTAACGTACACAAAAACACACACACACACACACACACACACACACACACACATCAGTATGTAACACACACATATCAGTATGTAAAACACACACACTCACATATACAAACATAAACACACACACACACACACATCAGTATGTAACACACACATATCAGTATGTAAAACACACACACTCACATATACAAACAAACACACACACACACACACACACACACACACACACACACACACACACACACACACACATCAGTATGTAACACACACATATCAGTATGTAAAACACACACACTCACATATACAAACACACACACATCAGAATTGCACTCCTTCCTCCGCATAGAGGAAGCTCAATTTTGAGGGCCTGGGCGAATAGCACTCAGTCGAAATGGGAGACAAGAGCTGGGGGAGCTCCTGACAAAGCGAGCCATGAAAAGAGGTGGGTCTTTTCGCCCAATCTTGGACCTGCGCTCTGCTCTGTAAAGAGGTGTTTTTTGAAGCGCCTCCCCTTCAATGTTTCACGTGCGCTCCATTTTATGGCTACAATAGACCTAAAAGACACCTATTTTCACTTGGCTATGGTGGAGACATGGGTGTTTTCTCCACTTTGCCTTCGAGGGTGTGGCCTACGAGTACATGGCCTTCCCTTTCGAGCTGTTTAACGAAGTGCGTGGGCCACCTTTGCGAGCGTGGCATCAGAATCCTGAACTACCTAGACGATTGGTTTTCTCCCATGTCACCGCGGTGCTGGATCAACTTTGTGGTCTGGATTTTCAGGTGAACTACTTAAGTCTTAGTTCTGAACTCACACAACATGAGAGCCACTCTCACACGCAGGAGGCAGAGCGATATAGTATCCTGCCTGACGTCTTTTCGGCTGTGGTGCTCTGTCTCGGTGAGGCAGTGCCTCCGCCTGCTGGGCTTGGTGTGCGCAGCCAGTAACGCCACTCCTCTGGGCCTCCTCTATCTCCACCCCTTCCAGTCCTGTCTATCAAAGCTGCATGTGACCTCTCAGCCCCACCCAGGCCAGCGGCTCACTGTCTCCCGCACCTCGTGGATGGCTCTTACCCACTGGAGGCACCCGCATGCTTTCTCCAGGGGCTCAACACTCGGCACGGTCGAGCACAGGAGAGCCCTGTCTACAGATGCGTCCAAACATGGCAGGGGGGCTGTGTGTATGGGCCGCTCGTCGAGCAGTGCGTGGTCGTGCGCCACAGGGCGTATCCACATCAACAGACTCGAGCTGCTGGCGGTTTTCCTGGCGCTGAAGCATTTTCTTCCCCTCCTCAGGGCAGCTCACGTGCTGGTGAGAACGGACATGCTGCAATGCTGCCCCAGCACAGGGACCTCCTGAGCCAGGCGGGGGGCTTGATATGGCACCTGTGGCCTGGAGGCTGGCAGCTTGGCCCCTGAACGGTGCAACCTGCTAGTCCAAGGACTACGCTCTTTGTACAAGGCCTAACTACGCTCGAAAGTGGCGTGTGTTTGAGTCCTGGTGTGCTGATTGTGACTGTGACCCCTTGTCCTGCCCCATCAGCTAAGTTTTGTCTTTTCTGCAACATATGCTGGATAAATATATTTAGACCAAGAAATATCAAGTCATTACAAGCCAAAGAGGCAAAGTCTGACTCGGGTCTAAACTTAGATTTCAGGTCCAAGTGTAGTTGCAAGTCATGCCTTATTTTGTCCCCAAGTCGTGTCTGAAGTCATTAAAAACCAAGTCAAGTCTGACTTGAGTCCAAGTCATGTGACTCTTGTCCACATATCTGGTATAAAGTACTGAACTAAAGCTATTGCCTGCTTCCACACACACAAGCTGGCACACTGGACTAAAACACACACACATTTGTTGGCAAATGTTTTTAAAGAAAACACACACACACACACACACACACACACACACACACACACACACACACACACAGGTACAGTGTACACACACAAACACACATACACTGACTGGCAACCTTTGAAAATAAGTAAAGCAGGATGGTGCACATCTAAAACACAGCTGCCAGTAGACAACTGTAGTAGAAAGGAAAAGGGATGATGAAGATCCAAACATTGGCCATTTTTTACAAATCAAATTAAGCTTTTTGGAGCTGAACAAAATAAACTTCTTGCACTAACACATGATCTTCATCTGATCTTAATCTTCATACATACAGTAAGCACACACATGTCCAAACACACTGTCAATGAGAATCCATAAATTGTGATATTGACAGTTAAAGTAAATAAGAAATCAATACTTACATCTCAGTAAACATGGCCGTGCTCTGACTAAAACACCCTGGTCAGTTCTGTAAGAGAATTTGACAGATGTCCATTACTGTTGGTTTTTTTTTTTTCCTGTTTGTGCCACCTGTGACAAGATTTATTATCCCACAGAAACAATTATTTTTGGAAACATTTTCGCTGCTATAAAATACAGTACTGAGCTAATATCAGCTCCCTTTAAACACACACACACACACACGCACACGCACACACACACACACACACACACCACACACACACCTGTCCCAAAGAGTCAACAAAAATGTCCATCTAGATGTCAGAAGAAGGAAATCCTGCAATAAACAGCCCTGACACTGTCTGTCCTGTACTTACATTAGAGTGCCAAGAGTCACTCTAACCATCTGTGCATAAAGTACTTCACTGCCTGCCCATCTGCCAGGTAATCATGTCTTGATCCTACTACCTGTAGGACATTGAAATAAACCTTTGCATTGTGACATGTAAACTACTACTACTACTACTAATGTGTGCATAATGTTTAGGGGGATAGATTGGAAAGAGCCAGGTTGGGACTTAAGCCAGGACACCCTTGAAACCCCAACTTATGCAATAAGGGATATCATCCAAAGGACGGCCTCTCTTACATCACAGTGTCCCGGTCATTGCACTTGGCAAGTCAATATATTCACTTTTACACATTTACTAGTACTCACTTGTACACATCACACCATGTTTTCAGAGGTTAAGATGGCAAAAGCAGATATAACATCAAGAGCACACAAATGTGTGTCTGTACATGTGTACAGTTTATGAGTTTGATTATGTGTATTTTACTTGAGAATTTAATATTTTGTTTTCCGAGGCAATATTTTGTCTTATCAATGTTCTTCAAATTACAAACAATACAATAAGTGACAATGGAGTGGGCCTCTTCGTCTTCTAATCTCCTTGTCTGTCTGACCTCTCAGGTTCCTGTCTGTCTGCACACATTCCTTATGGTGCATGAAAGATGATGTGTGCCATTATGTGGAAAGTGTTTTTTCAAAATAAAACTTTCCATAAAATAAAAAAAGGTCACTGCAACAGCTGAAAAAGAAAAGTAAACACACACCAATGGCTATATTGGAGGTGCTAGCAAAAAAGTGCCACACTACATCAGATGAAAACAGCCATATTAGAGAGAATACAGACCTACAATAGAAACATATCATTTCAAAGTGCAACAGTGAGATTTATTTCCAAACCTACTTGAGTATCTCCAGTTTATAAACTGGATCCTCCAGTCTAGCAGATAACAGCTTCAGTCTGGATTCTCCAAGGTGATTGTTGATCACGTCCAGTTCTTTCAGAGAGGACGGATTTGATGACAGAGCTGAGTCCAGATATACGCAACCCTTATCTGCTATGAGACAACCAGACAGCCTGAAGGAGAGACAGAGAGCAAGGGAGAGAGAATGTGTCAGCTGTGATAATATGAGCTCTTTGTGTCTGTCTGTCTGTTTGTTTGTTTGTTTGCTTGTGTGTGTGTGTGTGTGTGTGTGTGTGTGTGTGTGTGTGTGTGTAAAGTGACGGTAATTGTACTCAAATGTATGAAGACAGATATACTTTTTTGCTACATAACACTGTTGATATTAAGTGTTGTTACTGCAGTAGCTCAATGGAACACGAAATAAAGACACAGATAAGAGTAAACAAATATCCAGATATATCCATGTACCAATGTACACATTTCATTAGTGTGGATGTTCTGCTGTTACTGTAACTACACCCACCTTAATGTCTGCAGTTTGCAGTGAGAACTAGACAGTCCTTTAGAGAGACGCTGAACTCCAGAATCTCCCAGGTCATTGGAACTCAGGTCTAGTTCTATCAGACGGTTTGGAGACTGAAGAAAAGTAGCCACAATTCTACAGGTTTTATCTCTGAGCTTGCAGTTAGCTAGTCTGAAAAAACAACATTAAAAAAATAAGATATGTGAATGATCCCAAATGGGGGTCAGCTCTATGTTTCCACAGCTCTTTGTTCCCACAGCTCTATGTTCCCACAGCCCTATGTTCCCACATTTGTTAGTAATTTTTATCTTTGACAGAATTTTTGGAAATTAGGCCCTATGTTCCCACAACCCTATGTTCCCACATTTCTTAGAAAATTTGGGAAATTGGGCCCTGTGTTCCCACAGCCACGCCTGCTCTCACATTAGAAAGATTTAAAAAAAAAATTAGACCCTATTTTCCCACAGCAATATGCTCCGATAAGGGCATGTTTACACCAACACAGGTAACATTTATCCATTTAGCCCTTCTGTTCACATTAGAATGGAGGATTCTGAAACTGATTCCAAACTGCTGAGGTCGATTTTAAGAATGATCGCTGAGGTGGATGAATATAAAATCGTTGTGGAATGTGGATGCAAAACTAAACCCCACTACCTGGAAGGCACCATTTAGGGCAAATAATACCAAAGATCGAATCTTGCTTGAACTTACATAGGGGGTCTACCAGGCAGGGGTGGAAATGTGGGACTATAGTACCTAACTTTGAAGAAAGAAAAAAAAACTCTTAGAAATGTGAGAATATAGGGTTGTAGGAACATAGAGTTGTGGGAACATAGGGCTGTGGGAACATAGAAACGCTCCCCCAAAATGTGCTGTTTCAGAAATTATTTAGAGATGTGTGAAAATCCTGTTGTCACTGTAACTACCACCCACCTTAATGTTTGGAGTTTGCAGTGGGGACTAGACAGTCCTTTAGACAGAAGCTGAACTCCAGAATCTTTCAGGTCATTGGAACTCAGGTCTAGTTCTATCAGAGGGTTTGGAGACTGAAGAATCCTAGCCACAATTCCCCCGGTTTTATCTGTGAGTTTGCAGTCAGCAAGTCTGCAAAACAACATTAAAAATGTAAGATATGTAAATGATCCAAAATGTGAAAATACAAATATACAACACTGTTTAAAATATGACACTTTAGGGATTGTTGTTCTTTATTAGGGGCTGATTAGCCTGACTTTGCCTTCCTACATAGCTCCGCTCAATAATCATTTCCATGACTCCGTCAGGCATTTCATATGTTAAGCAAACTTATTCTCTTGCAGCTGATCTGGAAAGCTACGCAGTTGGAAGATCTCCAGTTATATGCAGGGAGATGTTACAGTGTGATGTTACTAGGTGGCACTCACAATAGATACCTGTTGAATAGAAAAGGACGTAGATTGAGAGAGCTTGATACAGAGTGTATATGCCTAGTGCTCCGTGCTAGATCAATGCTGTTTTAATAAAGTGCATTCTTGCTTCATTGACATTGGGACTTTGATTCTTTAAACAATGAAGTTGGGTTTCTGTTGTTGTATAGCGTTACCATAGCAGCCTACTTCACGACCAAGCTGGTGCATAACGTTAGCGAAATCAAATGAAATCAGATTTAATAGTTTCAAACTTCTACAATTCACCTCCAGCTTGCAATCATTAGAAAGAGTAGACCAAGGGCTTGGCCAAAGTAGACCCTGAAGCCGTTTGTTTTTAGGATAATGGCTGGCTGAAGATGTTATTGGCTGGCTAGCCGGCTCAGCCAAAACCTAAATGGCTGCTGCAGCCGCCAAAATGTTCATGGCTACAAATGGCTGAAGTGGCCATTTTTATGTCTATAGATGTCTATATCATACTGATCTCAGTAGCAATGTATGACTAACATGTGTATCACTATCATAGTTTAGGGTTGGGTATTTATTAGCCTACTTTAAAACTGTACCACTTAGAATATTTAACTGTACCAGTTCCTCAATGATACATAAATTGATACCTGAACAAAAAAGCCCAAAGCATTAGTCTGTTATTATTACATTAAAATAATAATTGTATTGAGCTAAACAGTAACCTACTGTATATTTGATACCAATATCTCTAACAGTATCTGAAGTTCAAGCAATCATACTGAATGGCTTGCCATAGGCTAAACGAAAAAATGACTTGCCATATTTTCTGCAGGCGCGCATCACCTAGGACAAACGCAAACAAGCCCTTTGTTGAAATTGACAGTAGGCCTATGGTTCGTAATTAAATTGAACATGTTTCTCCTTTTCATATAAGTTTTTAAACATGTTGGAATATACAGTCTGTTAGGTATTTACAGTAGCCTAGCTTAAGTGATTTATTTACTTTAGTCAGGGCAAGTCCGCGATGGAAATGATGTGGCTATGAAACCTCTCATAGCTCAGAATTATGAGGCTACGGTATAAAGGTAGGCTATAATTGTAATTCGAAATGTAATCATGAACATTTGGCTATTGGAAGCTTTCTTTTAACTAGCAGTTTTGCCCATGCTTGAAACTTGTCAGCTATGATTGCACAGCACAGCGCAGCTTTTCTCTGTGGAAAAAAGGGTATGGTCTATATGACACGACTAATGCCTCTGATGCGTAATTTCGGAACAACGGTGTGCAAGGCTCATTTATCTATTGTTTATTTTCGTGTGTATCATAGGCTCATGTTTCTGTGTGTGACTGATAGAAGCAAGATAGTTGTTGGAAATGCTTCTACCTGGCTGGCTCAGCCAAAACTTTATCAGCTGGCGGCTTAATGGCTTAAAAAGTTATTGGCTGGCTTTGGCTTAAACTCTTAATGGCGCAAATGGCGGCGGCTTCGGGGTCTAGGCCAAAGCCAGGCTAGGGGCTGATACAAATCCTTTTTATTTCAAAAGCGTCTAACAGGCAGTTGCCGTGTTCTGAATTGTGTACTGGATACTACTGGCATACTGATCCTGGCATGAAGTAGTACATCGTATGCAGTATGTGAGAAATATGATTTTACCAGTATGCAAAAATTTCTCTGATGTTACACTTATGGCATACTGATGGCAGCCAAATCGCCAGTATACAAGAGGAGCTCACTACTCGGATTCTTCAATCCCATAATTCAACGCATTCTCGCGATTCCCACAACCTTTCCCCTGTTTTTTCAATGGCGGACAGTAGTGGTGATTTCGCAGCAAATTTGAGTGACTGTAACCGTTTTAATTTGCAAAATGTGCATATCTCTTGGACATATGACTGTTATGGTTGTGCTTTGTTCGATTGTAAGAGAAATATGTTTGTTTTGGTTAACATTTGAGCAACTGAGCATGGCTTTACATTCATGTCTGCCTAAAGAAGCTAGCTTGATTACTAACCATTCACTTCAATTGAGGGAAGCGAGCTAACACAGGAAGCAATCTTCTAACATCAGCTTAAAGCTGATAAGTCTTTGTTGGTCACATGGTTGTGTAGTATATAACAAGAAAAATATCAATTTTGGCTTACTACACTGTATACTATGGTGGGTGTCGCATCCAGTAATCAGTATTGAAGCACTATGCAGTATATAGCATGTAGTATGACAGTCCGAGCGCAACAGATGAAAATTACATTGCATGTTAACTGATGATATAAAAAAATCTGACTAATATACCACAGAATATTAAGCACATTATTAGAAGCATAGATTGATGAGGAATAATGACTTGAAACTCACCGTGCCTTTCTGCAGCACCTCACAGCTGGGATCAGTCTCCTGTGTCCCTCATCTGATGTGTTGTATTTCTTCAGCTCAAACTCATCCAGCACCTCCTCAGACATCAGAAGCATGTGAGCCAGTGCTGAACAGTGTGCAGGAGACAACTTCTGTTCAAAGTTATTTGATGACAGGAATTTCTGAATTTCTTCCTGCATGGAATGATCATTCAGTTCAAGCAAGCAGTGGAAAAGATTGATGCATCTTTCAGGAGAGAGATCTTCTCTATTGAGATCCTTAATGTACTGACATGTTTCCTTAATGCTTTTTGAGGTGTTGTCTATTTTTTTCAGGAGACCTTGCAGAAGACTCTGATTCTTTTTCAGAGAGATGCCCATAAGGAAGCGAAGAAAAAGATCCAAGTGTCCATTTTGGCTCTCCAAAGCCTTATCAACTGCACTCTTAAGTAACACATGAGTTTGAGTTTTCTGTCCTAGAGCTGAATGCAGAGAAGATAAAACAGATTTATCTTTGTGATTGTCACTGATGAGAGATTTCAGTGGCTTCAGGTTCCCAGTCACATAAGAGTGAAATACAAACACAGCTGCTAGAAACTCCTGGATGCTCAGATGCACAAAACAGTAGACCTTCTCTTGAAAGACTGATTCTTCCTTAAAGATTTCAGTGCACATGCCATACACTGAGGCTTCACTAACATCAATGCCACACTCTCTCAGGTCTTCATTATAAAATATCAGATTGCCACTTTCCAGATTCTTGAACGCAAGTTTGGCCAACTTCAGCAAGATTATTTTCTGAGATTTCAAACGTGTCTCTTGTTTCTCTGTTTCAGTTCCACACTGATACTTTTGATCCATCCTGGTGGTCTGGATGAGTAGGAATTGTATGAACATTTCAGTCAGAGTTTTAGGAATGTCTTTGATGTTTTTATTTTCCAGCATCTCCTGAAGCACTATAACTGCAATCCAACAGAATACTGGGATATGACACATGATATGGAGACTCCTGGATGTCTTAATGTGTGAGATGATTCTGTTGGCCTGATTCTCATCACTGATTCTCTTCCTGAAGTACTCTTCCTTCTGTGGATCAGTGAATCCTCGCACTTCTGTTACCTGGTGTATATACTGGGTAGGAATCTGACTGGTTGCTGCTGGTCGTGAAGTTATCCAGATCAATGCAGACGGAAGTAGAGTTCCCTGAATGAGACTTGTTATCAGCATATTCACAGATGAAGTTTTTTTTACATCAGATATGTTCATGCTTTGTTCAAAATTCGGTGTCAACCTACTCTCATCCAAACCATCAAATATAAACACAACCTGACAGTCTTTATATTCATCATCCTTGAGCTCCTGCAGCTCAGGGTGGAAGGCAAGCAGGAGCTTGTGAATACTATATTGTTGGTTCTTGAGTAAATTTAGCTCACGGAAAGGAAGGGGGAACATAAAGTCTATATCCTGATTGGCAACTCCATCTACCCAGTCAAGAATGAACTTCTGCACTGAGACTGTTTTTCCAATGCCAGCCACACCTTTTGTCATTACAGTTCTGATGTGTTTCTCTTGTCCAGTTAAGGGCTTGAAGATGTCATTACAGTTGATTGGTGTGTCTTCTGTGCTTTGTGCTCTGGATGCTGACTCTATCTGACAGACTTCATGTTCCTTATTCACCCCTTCACTCTCTCCCTCTGTGATGTAGAGCTCTGTGTAGATCTCACTGAGGAGTATCTGAGTTTCTGATTTGATGATGCCTTCAGATACCTTCTCAAACCTCTTTTTCAGACTGGCTGTATGATTCACTATAACCCTTCTCAGGACCTCTGCTTCTGTTTGGAGTAAATAAAGAATAATTTAAGAATAAATTATTTACAGATAATATTACCAAAAGTTATTTGTGAACCTATAGTTTGTAGTGTACTAGCACTCAGCGACATGGGAGAAAGCCTTTATTCACCATATAATGAGCCATTCAGTAACTTATTTAACATACTCTAAAATGTTGTCAGGTATTACCTCTATTTTGAAAATACTAATCAATATAAAAGTAGGTTTTTGGTTTTTTTTAGTTTACATTTCTCCCTAAATTCTGCCCCATATCTCCACTGGGATGAATACACCCAGCTGGTACATTAATACTCTCTTATCATTCAGTTTGTGTCAACTGTCACTTAATTATTTAAATTAAAATCTCCATATTACCATGATGCTCATCACCATCCAGAGGACACTGAGGGTCTGAAGATCTCAACACACTGCAGAGATAGAAAAAGAAATAATGTTATTATGCAGTGTGTGTGTGTGTGTATTTGTGTGTGGGGGTGAAGTGTGTGTGTGTGTGTGTGTGTGTGTGTGTGTGTGTGTGTGTGAGAGAGAGAGAGAGAGAGAGAGAGAGAGAGAGAGAGAGAGAGAGAGAGAGAGAGAGAGAGAGAGTGTGTGAGTGAGTGAGTGAGTGAGTGAGTGAGTGAGTGAGTGAGTGTCCGTCTATATGTCTAATCTCACCCTATTCCAGATGGCTCAGGGTTGAAATTGGGAGTTAAAGGCAGGGACCAGTCTCTCTTCATGGACACACCACTGGGCACTGAAGATGGATGCCTGGGTGTGTGTGGACTGTAAACACACAGACAAAATGCATGAAATTAGTGGCAATACAGGTGTGTGTGTGTGTGTGTGTGTGTGTGTGTGTGTGTGTGTGTGTGTGTGTGTATGTGTGTGACTGCCTCTCCACCCTTATGTATGTCTAAACTCACCCTAGTCCAGATGGCTCTGGTTCACAGCTGAAATTGGGAGTTAAAGGCAGGGACCGGTCACTCTTCATGGACACACCACTGGGCACTGGAGATGGAGGCCTGGGTGTGTGTGGACTGAAAACACACAGAGAAAATGCATGAAATTACTATTACTGACACTGTGTGTGTGTGTGTGTGTGTGTGTGTGTGTGTGTGTGTGTGTGTGTGTGTGTGTGTGTGTGTGTGTGTGTGTGTGTGTGTGTGTTGTTGAGTGATCTCGAATATCATTTTATAATGTCCAACTTTAAGCCTCCTGATATGCCTTAAACTTTGGGACAGGAACCCCCTGTCACTCAAATTGAGCACAAACAAGCTTAGGTGAAACATGATACTCTCAAGTGGAGATTGGGGAAGCTGCCAAATGAACCCTGTTTCTGTAAACTGTGTGTTTACCAACTATTTAGTATCACATGTTTTTAAGTATCCTTATGTATTAACATTGTTTAGATATTATTTAATGGGTAATCCATGGAACCAATATTTGTTGATTATGTGTTAAATACAGTAGGTTTCCAAAATGAGAGTGTGAGTGAATCATCATCATGTAAATCAATACTTAATAGGATCTAGGGCATATTATAATAATATAATATAATAATACAGTATACATATACCTGCTAAAGGAATCCAAATATCTCATTTTAATTGACCAATTTTGAGTCTTTAAGAAATATACTTTTCCCTCCACTTCTGTGCCCGCAGAGTCAAAAATGGGAAATAGGCTTTCCCTCTATTTTTGATTGACAGGTCACCATTACAAGACCTAGACTGAAAAGTTCCCTTTGCTGCCTAAAACAAAGTTTGGTTCTTATAATTGTATTTTACCAATGTTTATCTTTACTTTCTTTAAACCTTCATTTATGGGTGTAAAATGGATAATGAACCCTTACAACCAATATACATGCTGCTATGTGCATTTTAGTAGGTAGTCAGTGTGATCATACTAAATTTAAGATACAAACCCATTATATAATTGTATGACAATTATATCAAGTGTGGTAAACTCAATTTGGTAATAATACTAACCCCATATAGCCTGGGAGTTACCATGCTCCTTTGCACACTTATTTCATTGCACTCTGCAGAGCAGCATGGTGACCGTGGCCGTTTTTCTCGCCTGCTTTCGGTATCCAATCACAGAACAAAAAGGGATTTGTACGGCCCTCGATTGCCTTTTTACGTCACGTGGTGGCTCTGGTATTGGCTCCGAGGTATGTACAGACGCTATGATAGACATTCGTAGCGCCCAATAAACGGCTATGGACAATTGTAAACGATGCTTCCGCTACGAGAAATGCAATAGGTAGGTCCCCAGACTAAATATCACTTGTGATTTTAGTTTGGCATTCGCCAGGCTAAACCCCACATATATATTGTTTGCAATTGCTTTTATATGAAACCTATGTTACTGAAGAAGGTTATGAAGTTTATTTGAGTTTAAGAAAGAAACAAGTTTGAAATACTGGGGTCAGGCTGTTCAAAGATGATGCAACACTATTGCCAGTGGGTCATGCCAGTAAATCTCGTGACCACCAGGCCTGCCTCACGCCAGCAACTTATTCTTATAGGTGGTTGAAGTGAAGATACTGTACGTAAGAAGAGGAAGTATTAGGTGGATGTTTAAAAGACTTGTTTCAAGATAGAATTTTAGACTTGGTCCCACCAGACTCTGTCTCGAAGACCTTTTGCTGATTTTTGAAACTGTCATTTTTTGACTTTTGTCTTTTCTTTCTTTTTTTTACTTCTTTGGTCCTGTACTAACACCTTACTCTTGAAGTTTTTACCCTTTTGTATTTTTACAACTTGAAAATAAATCAAGTTCTACCTGTGGTAGAGTGAAAAGGCACTTTTTTTTGCCTGAGCTCTTCTTAAGGGCCACGGGCCCCCTGGGGTATGATTCAGCACATCCTAAGCAGGAAGTTAGACTCGGAACAGACTTCCCAGCTTGGGGTTCCTCTCTTATCTTACAAGGAAGGTGAGTTGGTTATTTTAATGCTCTGACAAACTCAAAGGTCCCTCAAACGCTAGTCGTGGTAGAGAGGCATCTCTGGTCTAAATTCTGATAAGGTGACGATTTCAAATTATCAAAAAATTTGTCTAGGATATGACCGAATCTGCTTCAGTGTGTGTGTGTGTGTGTGTGTGTGTGTGTGTGTATGTGTGTGACTGCCTCTCCACCCTTATGTATGTCTAAACTCACCCTTGTCCAGATGGCTCTGGTTCACTGCTGAAATTGGGAGTTAAAGGCAGGGACCGGTCACTCTTCATGGACACACCACTGGGCACTGGAGATGGAGGCCTGGGTGTGTGTGGACTGAAAACACAAAGAGAAAATGCATGAAATTAGTGGCAATACAGGTGTGTGTGTGTGTGTGTGTGTGTGTGTGTGTGTGTGTGTGTGTGTGTGTGTGTGTGTGTGTGTGTGTGTGTGTGTGACTGCTTCTCCACCCTTATGTATGTCTAAACTCACCCTTGTCCAGATGGCTCTGGTTCACTGCTGAAATTGGGAGTTAAAGGCAGGGACCGGTTACTCTTCATGGACACACCACTGGGCACTGGAGATGGAGGCCTGGGTGTGTGTGGACTGAAAACACAAAGAGAAAATGCATGAAATTAGTGGCAATGCAGGTGTGTGTGTGTGTGTGTGTGTGTGTGTGTGTGTGTGTGTGTGTGTGTGTGTGTGTGTGTATGTGTGTGTGTGTGACTGCTTCTCCACCCTTACATATGTCTAAACTCACCTTTGTCCAGATGGAACTGGTTCACTGCTGAAATCGGGAGTTAAAGGCAAGGACCGGTCACTCTTCATGGACACACCACTGGGCACTGGAGATGGAGGCCTGGGTGTGTGTGGACTGTAAACACACAGACAAGACACATGACATTAGTGACACTACTGTGTGTGTGTGTGTGCGTGTGTGTGTGTGGTGTGTGTGCGTGCATGTGTATGGAGTGTATGTCTGTGTGTGCGTGCATGTGTATGGAGTGTGTGTGTGTGTATGTGTTTGTGTGTGCGTTGAGTGTGACAGAATGTGTGTGTCCACCCATATGTCTAAACTCACCCTAGTCCAGATGGCTCTGGTTCACAGCTGAAATCGGGAGTTAAAGGCAGGGATTTATTGGACACACCACTGGGCACTGGAGATGGAGGCCAGGGTGTGTGTGGACTGAAAACACACAGACAAAACACATGACATTAGTGACACTATGTACTGTATGTGTGTGTGTATGTGTGTGTTTGTGAGTGTGTAAGTTAGGGTTACTTTGTATTTAACTCACCCTGCAGTGGTCTGTGTTGCAGTTTTGTTACTGTTCCCAGGCACATCCATGTCCTCCTCAGTCTCCATGGTAACACAGCTGTGTACTGCAGACTCTGGTCTCAGAAACTGACCAGAGTCAGAAAGCTGCTGTCCCCTCAGACTCTGGATTCACTCTGAAGTCTCACTGGGACAGAAACAACAAAAAAAAATGCTACCAAAATAACTTCCCAACCTTCTGTTTCTTCTGTTAGCCTGGCTGTCCCAAAGTACCTGCAGTCCGATAATGATGACTCCAATTTATGTGTCTGTGGTCATCTGCCCTGGTCATGATGGACGCTACCCTATAGCCAGTCTGCATCTAACTGCTCCCTGGACTGGGAATAATCATCTATATGAGCCCAGCTCTCCAGTTTACTTTAGAGAGTAATCTCACAATCAGGCTACTGTATGGAAGGGTTGTGAACAAGCTAGCCTACAACTTGTCTCAATTAATACAAACTTCCCGATCTAAACAAGGAGGTTCCAGTCTAGCACATTGAGAAACTCCCAAGGGGTGATGGTGGCACAGTTGGTAGAGGTGCCGTTCGGCAACCGGAGGGTTGCAGGTTCGAGCCCCACTCTGCCTGAACCCATCGAGGTGTCCTTGAGCAAGATACCTAACCCCAAAATTGCTCCCGGTGAGCAGGTCGGTGCCTTGCATGGTTGCCTTTGCCACCGGTGTGTGAATGGGCGAATGTGAGGTATACATTGTAAAGCACTTTGAGTGCTTGTAGGAGTAGAAAAGCACTATATAAAGTCCATTTACCATTTACCAATAGACTGTTCAAACTCCACAACTCCAGTAAATCGATTTACTGTTATATAATTTAATTTCTAGGCTCAAGTCACATAATCACAATGAATATTTTTCTGACATTAGACCATCTTTTAGAAAGATCCCCTCATGATAATGAAAAATATATATCACAAGAAATAATCTGACACCACCAGACTCTGTTGTTGACTGGTGTTAAAATGGGGACTAGTGTTACAGTGCAAATCAGTAACTGATTAACAGTCTTAGTTGTGTAAGGATACTACAACATGCTTTTGATTGGTTAGAGTGTAATGTTTATGTGCATAATTATAATAAGATGAACATTTTATGTGATACCATGATAACCAATTGTATTTCACACACACACACCCAAATAATTATTTAAGCCACTTACCTTGAAATGTTTAGAGACAGGTAAGGCATATTCCACCTGTACTAGCTGATACCTGTCTCAGAGTGAACTTTGTGTTCCTGACAGTTGGAAAGTTTAATTGCTCAGATAACTTTAATCAAAACTAAAGTCCATCCTTCAGCATTGAGAAGCCTAACTTAAAGTGACAGTAACATGGCACAGGTGTACAGTAAGTATAGTCCAAACTATAAACTTAACTCGTCTCCATATACAGTAGGCCTAAACAGTTAGACCAGGGCTGTCAAGTTCATTTTTATTGAGGGTCACAGGAACATTGGGTTTTTCTTCAGAGGGCTGCCATGACAAAAAACTTGCTCAAACACATGGGTGTTAGAAACAAAAACAAAACAAAAAAAAAAAAAGACATGCACCATCACTCACACCGTCCTAACGCATCTTGTATACCTTTCATGTTGGTTAGCAGTTCCCCTATAAACATCACGTCAGATTATTCCTACACTGCAAACAGGCTACTCCATCTGAAATTGCTTTGTAAGAGATTTGCTTCAGAAGACTGAAAGTTTTAAAAACATTGGTAGACAGTGGAGAGGCAGCAGCGGATCCACCGCTCCCAAGGCGGGTCCATTGGTGCCCTCAGGGCGAGTCTTGGTGGCATCACTGGGGAGAACAAGGAGGAACAAGGTGGAAGTTACTCGCTAGCGCCCCCATAGGCAATGTGCACCAACCAGGCAGGAAAGAGATACAGCATCCAGATCCACAAGCTAGGGCCTACTGGTACCAGTCTATTTTCCTCTCTAAGGTTGCTACGGCTACTTAGTCCATATGTGTGTGGGGGGGAGACTACTCAGTTAAGAGTCACTAGTGAAGGAAAAGACAATCAGGATATTCTCACAGGGAGCACTTCAAATGGCAGTTCACTCTGCATATGATCAATGTAAACAGGGCTCAGTGAGATAGGTCATGGCACAGAGGAGAGGGGTTAAGGTTAAAAGCTATGGCTGGGTTATAAAATATAAGTTAGACGAAATGGGAATTGGGTCACTGAACATCAGCCCTACTGTGGTATTCCCTGCAGTGCCCCCTTGGGTTAGGGAGGCTACTAGGGGGATTGAAGGTGGTCTGTTGGGGGAAAGGAAGGAGGATGGGATGGAGAAGTTTATAGTAAACAGTTATATAACAAGACAGTACAGCCAGTGTGTTAAGGTCTTCACAGATGCATCTAAGAGTACCGACAATAACGTAGGGGTTGCCAACTAGAAAAACACACACACTGAGACCAAAATGCCTTTACCCTCATAACTCCAGGTAAGAGGGTGAATAACTCATTTTCATAAAAAGGTGGAATATCTCTTGAAGGATTGGAGGTGCACTGCACTCCTAGAGGGAGGCCAATCAGATTTAAGTTGTTATTGAATGTGTGATGATGTGCATATCCCCACCCCAGGTGCTGGGCACCACCCTGAAGACGTACTACACCTACAAGCAGAAGAGGGAGGACCGGCGTCTCCAGCAGGTCTCAGCCCAGAAGGAGAAATACAAGAACAAGAACAAGATGCTCAAGGCTGCCCAAGCAGCAAGAAATGTTGCAAAATGGCCGAAGGCGAGTGGCGGGACGCCAAAAGTAGCGGAGGGACCAAAGGGTGGTGGAGACGTTAGCGGGACATCTAAAGGTCTCACAGATGGAGAAACATATCAGACAGAAAACAGGGGGGTGTTGTGGGGTGGGCAAACCTTACTCAAATTTTTGTCTATGTTGTGCATGTGTGATGTGGGGGGTTGTGTATGTTGTTGGTTTTTAGGGACACTGAGTAAAATTGCAATGATTAATCTTTTTTTTTTTTTTTTTTTTTTAATGTTAACATTTTTAAGTAGATAAATGTAGGCACATTGCACCTCACTGAGACCAGATGCAGGATAAGAATACATGTATCAGATGAACTCATTTGAAGAGATAAAAACAAATGATGGCACATATTTCACATGAATACAGATCATATTTTATTTACATGTAACTCAGAAAACAAAACCAATTTAAAAAAAAAAAAAAAAAAAAAATACATTCATTATTATCAAAGCATTGCTAGTATGTATAACAAAAATCAAATATTGGGTATTTCCATAGCATGTCAGCATCACCTACACACCATACAAATAAAACATGACGTCCGTCACAGAAATGAAGATCTAAACATAATAAGCCATAGTACACATACACATTGCTGTTTAAACCAAATTCAAATATGAGTATTTCCATAGCATCTCAGTATCACCAGTGAACTGAAGTGTGTGACTCAGTGTGTCAGAGGGGTCACAGGAATCGTCTG
>JAODXP020000036.1:639340-659340 GCA_027497455.2 Sardinella longiceps | reverse complement strand
CACACACACACACACACACACACACACACACAACCAACAAGAAGGGGATAGATGAGAAGCAGAAGTAGGGGAGGGAGCAAAATGAGACACACACACACACACACACACACACACACACACACACACACACACACACACTCTCATATTATATTCTCACACACACACACACACACACACACACACACACACACACACTCTCATATTATATTCTCACACACACACACACACACACACACACACACACACACACACACACACACAGGGCAGAACCAGTAGGAAATAAGGGAATAAGAGAAAAAGAGGAAGAAGGGGCAGATAGATGAAAAGGAAGGAAGGAGTGAGAGATGAAGAAGAGAAGATGTGAAGAAGCGAAGAGAAGGAGGTCTACAGCACAACACACACACACACACACACACACACACACACACACACACACACACACACACACACACACTGTGACACCCTGTGGGCGTAGCCTCTCTCCCGGTCTCTCCAGGTCTTGTTTCTGTGTTCCAATACAGGTGTGCTGGTGGTGCCAAATTGGCAATCGGCTGGAATTGGGTGCACAGGTGGCCTGATGCCTAAATATGCCTCCACTCCTTCAGTCCCTGTTGGCAGCGAGCATGGAGACACTTGATGCCTGATGCCTTAAATATGCCTGTATAATCTAGTATATATAATATAGTCCCTGTTGGCAGTGAGCATGGAGACACTTGTCCCGTCACACTCTATCCTGGGCGCTTGCCTTAGCCTTTGCTGAGGCCTTAAGCCCAAACGCTGCCTATCTGTTTGTCTTATGTTTTATCTACTTTCTTTATTTTCTGTTTGTAAATAAACTGCTTGTTAATTTATACTCTGTGTCCTCTTCGATGTTGCATACCTTTTTTAGGGCTGTAACACACACACCGACACGTAACACATACACACAGACCACACACACTCACACATCAACACATACTGTACACACACATACACACTCGTCCATGTTGTGTAACTTTTTAGGGCCGTAACACAAACACCGACATGTAACACCAATAATATGTAACACACACACACACCACACACACTCACACACAAATGCAACACATGTAACATGTAAAAAACACACACATCAACATGTAAAACACACACACACACACCTCAAAATGTAACACATACTGTACACACACACACACACACACACACACACGTGTCAACATACACACACACTCAGACACATCAATAACAAACACACACATCAACATGCAACACACACAGACATATCAACATGTAACACACACACACACACACACACACACCACACACACACACCAGATGGATGAGAATTAAGGAAGCGTAAGCAAGAGGATGAGTGAGGAATAGGAAAGAGCGAGTGAGGAAGAGAAGAGGAAGAATGAGGGAGCAAAAAGGAGGATCAACATGTAACACATAAACACACACAAACACAGAGAGAGAGAGAGAGAGAGAGAGAGAGAGAGAGGGGAAGAAGATGAGAAGGAAGGAAGGAGGGATGACAGAAAAGTGAGTGAAGAAAAGAAGAGAAGGACATCATGTAATACTCAAACACATCAACATGTAACACACACACACACACACACACACACACACACACACACACACACACACACACACATAATTAAGTGGCACAAAGTCACTATGTACAGTACTCTTCACCTTCACATGTTTTGACCATACTTTCATCATATCTAATTGTGGATATTATGGAGAGTGGATATTCAGTTCAATGTTTGAATGTTCAGAATGGAAAGGCACCACTGACCCCCAAATAATTAAAGCACCTTGAATTTAGTGATGGTTATGAGTGTGTGCATTTGTGTATGTGTGTGTGTATGTGTGTCTGTGTGTGAATTTAGTGACTGTTGAACAAACATATGAGTTCAGTTATGAGGAGCATGTGTGTGGATGTGTGAGAGTGGGTGAGTGAAATTTCCAGTCTTCACGTACTTTGGACTTCAATAAGCAATGTTTAATTTGCAGCATCAAACTAGATTACATACATATCACTGGCTTGTCAAAGTATATGAGTCTATTAAATAAGAAATGCTAGGACTGATGACAAACCAGGGTCATATCTAACATGCATATCCCTCAAATTTATGAGTGAATGAATGAATGTGTGTGTGTGTGTGTGTGTGTGTGTGTGTGTGTGTGTGTGTGTGTGTGTGTGTGTGTGTGTGTGTGAATGTGTGTGTTCCTGTATAAAGGACTGAGAAAGAGAATGAGAGCTCTCTCTCTCTCTCTCTCTCTCTCTCTCTCTCTCTCTCTCACACACACACACACACACACACACACACACACACACACACACACACACACACACACAAACACACTGGTATGTAACACACCACACACACAAACACACCAGTATGTAACATACACACACACACCCAGACACACACACACAAACACACCAACATGTAACGTACACAAAAACACACACACACACACACACACACACACACACACACACATCGGTATGTAACACACATATCAGTATGTAAAACACACACACTCACATATACAAACAAAAACACACACACACACAAACATCAGAATTGCACTCCTTCCCCCGCATAGAGGAAGCTCAATTTTGAGGGCCTTGGCGAAGAGCACTCAGTCGAAATGGGCAATCAGCACCAAATTTGTCCACCCTCCTCCGTGCTTCTCGGAAGTGGTTCCGACCGCGGTCCCCGCCCCCGCGCCATGTTTCTGAGACAAGAGCTGGGGGAGCTCCTGGCAAAGCGAGCCATACACATTTTTCCCAGACGGGAGATGATCAAAGGCCGCTAAAGCAGATATTTCCTAGTCCTGAAAAGAGGTGGGTCTTTTCGCCCAAACTTGGACCTGCGCTCTGCTCTGTAAACAGGCGTTTGAAGCGCCTCCCCTTTCAATGCTTTCGCGTGCGCTCCATTTTATGGCTACCAATATTCACTTGGCTATGGTGGAGACATGGGCGTTTTCTCCACTTCGCCTTCAAGGATGTGGCCTACGAGTACATGGCCTTCCCTTTCGAGCTTTCACTCGCACCCTGCTGTTTAGCAAAGTGCGTGGGCCCCCTTTGCGAGCGTGGCATCAGAATCCTGAACTACCTAGACGATTGGTTTTCTCCCATGTCACCGCGGTGCTGGATCAACTTTGTGGTCTGGATTTTCAGGTGAACTACTTAAGTCTTAGTTCTGAACTCACACAACATGAGAGCCACTCTCACACGCAGGAGGCAGAGCAATATAGTATCCTGCCTGATGTCTTTTCGGCTGTGGTGCTCTGTCTCGGTGAGGCAGTGCCTCCACCTGCTGTACTTGCTGTGCACAGCCAGCAATGCCACTCTTCCACTCCATCCTTTATCTCCACCCCTTCCCGCACTGTCTATCAAAGCTGCACGTGACCTCTCAGGCCCAGTCAGTCCTGCACCATGTGGATGGCTTTTGCCCACTGGAGGCGCCCGCATGCTCTCTCCAGGGGCTCAGCTTTCACCGCGGTCGAGCACCGGAGAGCCCTGTCTACAGATGTGTCCAAACCTGACTGGGGACCGTGTGTATGGGCCGCTCGGCGAGCAGTGTGTGGTTGTGCGCCACAGGGCGTCTCCACATCAACAGACTCAAGCTGCTGGCTGAAGCTGCTGCTCGAGCTGCTGCTGGCTGAAGCATTTTCTTCCCCTCCTCAGGGGTGCTCACGTGCTGGTGAGAATGGACATGCTGCAATGCTGCCCCAGCACAGGGACCACCCGAGGCCTGGAGGCTGGCAGCTTTGCCCCTGAATGACCACGAATACCACAACCTGCTAGTCCAAGGTCCTCCCTTCTAAGTCATAGAGATGATCCAGAGTGCGAGGCTCTTTGTACATGGACTCTCTACGCTCGGAAGTGTGTTTGAGTCCTGGTGTGCTGATCGTGACTGTGACCCCTTGTCCTGCCCCATCAGCTCAGTTTTGTCTTTCCTGCAACATATGCTCGACCAGGGTCGCTCTGCATCTACTCTTAAGTCTACCTGGCGGCTATCTCTGCCTGTCACCTAGGCTGGGCTGGTGTGTCTCCTGGTTCTCACCCCCTGGCTTCGAGATTCATGAGGGGCGCCAGGTGTGTGTGCCCCCTGGCTACAGTGTCGGGACCTTGTGCTCGTTTTAAGTGCTTTCTGACACTCCCTTTGAGCCTCTGAACTCTGTGAGCCTCAAGCTCTTATCCCTGAAAACCGCGCTTCTGGTGGCGCTATAAACTGATAGCGGTGTTTACATATTTGCTAACTCTTTGTTAGTTATGGGGCTCAGGCCCTGGGTCGGGACGGGCTTTGTCCACGCAGAGGCTCTCCCACTGGTGGGTGGAGGTCATAGGTCTAGCTTATGAGGCGGCGGGTGAACCACCCTCCTCAGGCATCAGGGCCCACTCCACGAGGGGAGTAGCGGCCTTGTGGGTTTCTGGAAAGGGGTGTCTGTGCAACAGACTTCTCCTCCTGGGCCTCCCTTCGTCAGGTTCTATGTTCTGGATGTTCTTTGGGCTGGCGAAAGCGTGTTATGATGATGTCAGGATTTCCCGAAAGGGTCTCTAAGATTCCACCGCTCACACCCCCCCCACCTGCATGGGTTGGTTTGAATTAGTTCAGTTTACAAGCCTGAAATGTGACATTTCCCAAGTGTTGACGTCTCGCGTTCTCCCTCAGATAAATTAGATTACGACTAAGTAACTGTGACATTTTAGGGGGTGGCAAAAGGTGGCAGCTGCCCCCATATAAACATTTCTTGCCACCCTATCTTAAAATATTGTAAACAGATCAAAACAGATATTCAGTCCACAATGCCCAGCACACATTTGCTCTCATAATTAACAATCATTATTTACTCATTATTTTGATAGATATGTCACCCAAAGAAAGATGCGAAAGTAAAAGTAGCCATCTATCCTGACCATGATCATGACGGGCGAGTGATAATTTGCAGAGGTTAAACCAGAGACTGTTGATGAACGTATCTTTGGACTAGTAGCAGTAGCTTTCTGCTACTAGTGAATGAGATCTGCTACAAGTGAATGCTACAAGTTTTCTGCTACAAGTGAATGAGATCAACCTTTCTAGCTACCCTACGGGCAGGAACTATATAATCATAATAAGGCTAATATTATGTAAACCTGGATACATGTATTTAGACCAAGAAATATCAAGTCATTGAAAGCCAAAGAGGCAAAGTCTGACTTGGGTCTAAACTTAGATTTCAGGTCCAAGTCTAGTTGCAAGTCATGCCTTATTTTGTCCCTAAGTCGTGTCTGAAGTCATTAAAAACAAGTCAAGTCTGCTTGAGTCCAAGTCATGTCACTTGTCCACATCTCTGAAAGTACTGAACGAAAGCTATTGCCTGCTTTCACACACACAAGCTGGCATACTGGACTACAACACGCAGACATTTGTTGGCAATCTTTAAAGAAAACACACACACACACACACACACACACACACACACACACACACACACACACATGCAGGCGGGCAATCTTTCAAAAAACAAGTAAAGCAGGATTGTGCAAATCTAAAGCACAGCTGCCAGACAACTGTAGTAGACAGAAGAAGTGATGATGAAGATCCAAACATTGGCAGTTTTTAAAAAATAAAATTAAGAGTCAGTTTCTGTAAGAATCATGCGGGTGGTGATACAAACCCTCTTCATATTCCCTTCAAATTTTGAATACCAGTAGACATGTGCCTAAGAAGGACAAAACTATATTTTTAAACATTGAGAATGTTCCTAACAAAAGTTAGGGCTTCCCAAAATTTCAGCATAATTTTGAGGTACTGAAAATTCCAGTTTTTGCCTTCAAATATCTCATTGCGCCTTGATCTTACCATCCTGAAATTTTGGCACATAAATGTTGGGGAAATAAACCTTTGAGTAATGATGTCACTTTTGTGGCAAATTGAAGGCACTGTCCTTAAGGGCCTCTTCGAAATTGGACCTTTTACATTTTTGTACCATTTTCGTGTGCCTCTCACAGTTCATATGACACTCAAAACCTTATTAGTTTGTTATATATATTCACTTTGGAACCTCCTCTTTTAGAATTTGAATAAAATATATGGCCATGAATTGGTGATGTTAAGCTAGAGGCAATTATTTTATGCAAATATGAAATGAAGTGCCTTTTTAGTTGCTCATAGCTCTGTGCGCCATCACTCAAAACAGTTGAAATTAGCCTTACTTTGTTCGTCTGCACTCATATTATCTGTGGTCCAAATATCTAGGTGGCTTTTTGTTCTATCACCAAGTAAATTAATTTTATTTACAGCAGATTTGCACCTATGATAACTTCTATGGAGGGTTGTGCTGGCTAACCAGAGACGCCAAAGCTCTAACCCTGCTCTAAGCTATTAGCAGACTGTAGATGTGGTGGCACAGTGGTTATGTCACAGACTACCAATCAGCAGACCAGGGTTTAATTCTCAAGCATCACATTATTTATTTATTGCTTTGAGTAAGCAAATTAGTAGGCAACATTACTTGATTAGATAAAGAAGGCTACCACTCAAATATATTGCAAACAATACAAAAGTATCAACACTAAGTGTCTTGCTCAGGGAGTAAGAGGACAGTCAAGTATAGAACCACCAGCTTATCAGCTTACAAGTGTGCTAGGCTGTTTCTTTACACGTTGTGCTATCAACACTCAATTGATGCTGTGTATACTTTCATTCTTTGAAGATGTAGTCTTTAAATCTAAAATTTCGATTTGAAATATGAAAAGACACTTGTGCGTTTTTATAAAATCACTTGTGTGTCTTTATAACTGTTTGCTAAACCTATTATTCTTGGGAATGGTCTCCTTTGGGGCAGTAGACTAAAGGTAAATGACCAATATCAAATCAATTGTCTGTAAATGTATCACTTTGTTTGAAACAAAAAAGTTGAATACACCTCTCAGACAATCTAACAATACAGCTTGGACATTGCTCACAGAATCTACTTCAAGAGTCAGAACATGAGGATAACACATCCCTCTTCAAATCTAATGACTGTAAACTTAGATAAATTTTTTCTTGAACATCACATTAGACTTAGAACACTTGTGCAGAAGTGTTCCTTCCTAATATAATGGGTGCTTTTGACAAGTTTAAGAGGAGCCAGAGTTAAGGCCGTGGTAAAAGTCAAGCACGCAAGAATATTGTGTGTGCCTTCAATCGATTACCAGACACACCGTGCAGTGAAGGGTGAGTCTGACCATATGTGTAGAACTACACTTCTCTGTAATGGTGACTCAAAATGTCAATTACCCATAACCACCAGTGGCATCAAGGTAACCCTTATTGAGTTGCTTAGAGTGAGACATAGTGTTCAGACATCAACTCTGCTAAGTGTTTGTAAACTAGAAACCTCCATTCTTGTACAATGGAAAACAGTAACAATCCTATTGTTGAGCCTAATCACTTGACAGTTAGAAATCATTATTGTCTTGTCTCATTATTATTTCTACCAATCTGTGAGAAATTTCAAACTTCATCTGATTTCAGTACATGGCAGATAATGCTGGTGGTTTCCCCCCATAATTTAGATTCAGTGTTTATTAGCAAGTCATGTAATTTCTCACTCTTTCCTGGACATTATACACTGGCAGTTCTTTAGGGTTAGACATTGCATTTTACAGAGAACTGTGTGTTTTACTAGATCACAATAAAAATAAATACACATTATGAAAAGACTATGCAGAGTGTATGTCATTCAATTTGGTCTATTTGTGAGTGACTTTTTGGCACCTATTCTGATTAAAAAAAAAATATTTGTCATAGCAATTTGGCCCAAAATACATGAATGTCTTTCCTAAATGTGCACTTTTGATTATGTAGCCACATAATGTGTGCAAAATTATACCTCAATATCTCAAATATTTCTAAGAAAACTATGCCTTCGAATGAACCCACTCCCTATTCCAAAAAAAATATTTGGAAACTTCAAACTATACCACCAAAACTCTTGCATGCCTTTGTATGTTTGTCAGGTGCCTCCAACATGGCTTCAATACTGACGTTTTTTTTTTTTTTTTTTTTTTTTTCAGCTTTGTCCACATGATGGTGCTGTTTTCAATTTCACATATTTCTAGAGGGCCTATCAATGTATGTAATTTATGCAGTTAATAAATGGCATTTACTGGTTAATAAAGCAAAATGCCTCCAAGATATTTAGAATACAAATAGATTAGATACATGTCAACATAATAAAAATTGTTTCAACCTTTTTTACTGATGGCGCTCAAAGATATGGTCGTCTAATTTCAATTTCAATTTCATATTTGCCAAATGAAACATCCTCTCTATCAGTACTTGAAAATTTTGCAATCTTCAACCAATTATATTTCGAAACAGGACCTCCCAATGTGCTCATATCTTTATGAATGAGCAAGGTTACGTGTTTGCACAAGCAGTGAGAGGCCCCAAAACAAGGCTCCAAAACTGAAAAGTTGAGTTTTCAATGGCCACCTAATGGCTGTAAGTTGACCTAGTGACCATCATAAAAATATGTTTCAAAAGTGTTGGACCCATGCTCTGATTTTGCCAAATGTCAGAGTGCTGTCTTAAAAGCCCACTGAAATATGGACAGGCAAAGTTGTGCATTTTGAAAAGCATCAAATTTCCACCTTTGCCATGAGTCATTTCAAAAGTCCCTAGTTTTTTTTAGGAAAGGTCCAAAACATTTAAATTGTTATTTTTAAATATCTATCCCATATATGTATCTATGATAATTTTTTCATTGAGATCTGAAGAGGGTTTGTATCAGCCCCTATGGAAATCCGCATGAGTCTTACAGAAACTGACTCTTAAGCTTTTTGGAGTTGAAAAAAAACTACTTGCACTAACACATGATCTTCATTTGATCTTCATCTTCTTACAGTGAGCACACATGTTCACACATGTCCACACATGACTACTATGGGTAACTGTCAATGAGTTAAATGATGATATTGACAGTTAAAGTAAATAAGAAATCAATACTTACATCTCAGCAAACATGGCCGTGCTCTAACTAAAACACCCTGGTCAGTTCTGTAAGAGATTTTGACACATGTCCATTACTGTTGTTTTTCTGTTTGTGCCACCTGTGACATATGAGGTGATTTATTGTCCCACAGAAAGTACTATTTTTAGAAACATTTTCCCTGCTATAAAGTACTGAGCTAATTCCAGTTCCCTTAAAAAACACACACACACACACACACACACACACACACCTGTCCCAAGGAGTCAACACAAATGCCCATATAGATGTCAGAATGAGGAAGTCCTTCAATAAACAGCCCTGACACTGTCTATTCTGTACTTACATTGGAGTTCCAAGAGTCACTCTAACCATCTGTGCATACAGTACTTCACTGCCTGCCCATCTGCCAGGTAATCATTGCTTGATCGGACTCCCTGTTGGACGATGAAATAAACCTTCACATTGAATGACATGTAAACTACTACTACTACTACTACTACTAATGTTTGCATAATGTTTAGGGGGATAGACTGGAAAGAGCCAGGTTGGGACTTTAGCCAGGACACCCTTGAAACCCCAACTTGCAACAAGGGATCTCATCCAAAGGACGGCCTCTCTTACAGCACAGTGTCCCTGTCATTGCACTGGGCAAGTCAGTACATATTTACTTGTACATATTTACAGCTCACTTGTACACATCACTCCATGTTTTCAGATGTTAAGATGGTAAAAGCAAAGATATAACATCAAGAGCACACAAATGTGTGTCTGTACATGTGTACAGTTTATGAGTTTGATTATGTGTATTTTACTTGAGAATTTAATATTTTGTTTAATATGAGAATTTAATATTTTGTTTTTACAGTAACAATGCATGACTGTTTGTCTTCTAATTTCCCTGTCTGTCTGACCTCTCATGTTCCTGTCTGTCTGCTCACATTCCTGCCTGTATATCTGCTCATCTCCCTGTCTGTCTGTCTGCTCACCTGGATGGTGCATGAAAGATGACATGTTCCACATGTTCCATTATGTGTTATGTGTTTTTTCCCAATATAAAACATTTCATAAAATAAAACTTTGAAAGGTCACTGCACCAGAGGAAAAAAGAAAAGTAAACACACGTCAATGGCTGTATTGGAGGTGCTGGCCAAAAAGTGCCACACTACTAGACCAGAGGAAAACTAGCATATTAGAGAGCATATTGATACAGACCTACAATAGAAACAGATAATTTTGATGTGCAACAGTGAGATTTCTTTCTAAACCTACTTGAGTATCTCTAGTTTACAAACAGGATCCTCCAGTCTAGCAGATAACAGCTTCAGTCTGGATTCTCCAAGATTATTGTTGATCAAATCCAGCTCTTTCAGAAAGGATGGATTTGATGTCAGAGCTGAGTCCAGATATGAACATCCCTTCTCTGTGATGAGACAACCAGACAGCCTGAGAGAGAGAGAGAGAGAGAGAGAGAGAGAGAGAGAGAGAGTAGTTAAGGTTAACATGTCAGATGTGATAATGACCATCTTTGCGTGTGTGTGTGTGTGTGTGTGTGTGTGTGTGTGTGTGTGTGTGTGTGTGTGTGTGTGTGTGTGTGTGTAAAATGACAGTCAAGTGTACTCATGTGTGTAGACGAACAGATATACTTTTTTTCAACATAATAAACCAATACACAGATATCCAGACTGCTCAGTGCTGTTTCAGAAATTATTTAGATATTTTATTTAGTGTGGATGTCCTGCTGTCACTGCAACTACCACCCACCTTAATGTCTGCAGTTTGCAGTGGGGACTAGACAGTCCTTTAGAGAGAAGCTGAACTCCAGAATCTCCAAGGTCATTGGAACTCAGGTCTAGTTCTATCAGAGGGTTTGGAGACTGAAGAATAGTAGTCACAATTTCCCAGGTTTCATCTGTGAGTTTGCAGTCAGCTAGTCTGCAAAACAACATTAAAAATGTAAGATATGTAAAGGATCCAAAAGGTGTAAATACAAATATACAACACTGTTTAAAATATGACATTTTAGGATTATTGTGCTTTATTAGTGGCTGATACAAATCCATTTTATTTCTAACAGATGAAAATTACATTGTATGTTAACTGATGAAATAGAAAAGCTGGCTGATCTGCCACAGAATATGATAAATATTATTGGCACCATAGATTGATGAGGTATAATGAATTTGTAATCTGATGACCTTTCCATCAGAAACTCACCGTGCCTTTCTGCAGCACCTCACAGCTGGGATGAGTCTCCTGCGGCCCTCATCTGATGTGTTGTATTTCTTCAGCTCAAACTCATCCAGCACCTCCTCAGACATCAGAAGCATGTGGGCCAGTGCTGAACAGTGTGCAGGAGACAACTTCTGTTTGAAGTTCTTTGATGACAGGAATTTTTGAATTTCTTCATTCATGGATTGATCATTCAATTCAGACAAACAATGGAAAAGATTGAGGCATCTTTCAGGTGAGTGACCTTCTCTATTGAGCTCTTTAATGTACTGACATGTTTCCTTAATGCTCTTAGATGTGTTGTGTATTTTGTTCAGAAGACCTTGCAGAAGTGATTGATTGTTCTCCAGTGAGATGCCCATGAGGAAACGAAGGAAAAGATCCAGATGTCCATTCTTGCTCTTCAAAGCCTCATCCACCGCACTCTTAAGTAATACATGAATGTCAGTTTTCAAACCTAGTGTGGACTGAAGAGAAGATAAAAATGATGTATGTTCTTTACTGATGAGGGGTTTAAGTGGCTTAAGGTTCCCAGTCACATATGACTGAAACACAAACAGAGCTGCCAGAAACTCCTGGATGCTCAAGTGCACAAAGCAGTAAACCTTCCCCTTTTGAAAGATTAATTCTTCCTTGAATATCTCAGTGCACATGCCAGAGTACAGTGAAGCTTCACTGACATCAATGCCACACTTATTCAGGTCTCCCTGATAAAACATGAGGTCCCCACTCTCTAGGTTGCTGAAAGCCAATTGTGCCAGCTTCAGTAAAATGTCTTTCTGAGATATCAGGAGTTTCTTTTTATCTGTGACAGTTCCTCTCTGATATTTCTGATCCTTCCTGGTGGTCTGGATGACCAAGAATTGTATGAACATCTCAGTTAGAGTTTTGGGAATGTCTTTGATGTTTTTCTTTCCCACTATCTCCAGAAGCACAGTGGCAGTAATCCAACAGAATACTGGAATGTGGCACATGATGTGGAGACTCCTGGAAGTCTTAATGTGTGAGATGATTCTGTTGGCCTGATTCTCATCACTGATTCTCTTCCTGAAGTACTCTTCCTTCTGTCGATCGGTGAATCCTCGCACTTCAGTAACTTGATTAATAAACTTGGTAGGAATTTGATTGATTGCTGCAGGCCGTGAAGTAATCCAGATGAGTGCAGAGGGAAGTAGAGTTCCCTCAATGAGACTTGTTATCAGTACATTCACAGATGAAGTTTGTTTTACATCTGATAAGTTCATATTTTGTTCAAAATTAAGTGTCAACCGACTCTCATCCAAACCATCAAATATAAACACAACCTGACAGTCTTTATATTCATCATCATTCAGCTCCAGCTCAGGGTGGAAGTCAAGCAGGAGCTTGTGAAGACTATACTGATCATTCTTGATTAAATTCATCTCACGGAAAGAAAGGGAAACATAAAGTCTACATCCTGATTGGCTACACCATCTGCCCAGTCAAGAATGAACTTCTGAACTGAGACTGTTTTTCCAATACCAGCAACACCTTTGGTCATCACAGTTTTGATGTGCTTCTCTTGTCCAGGTAAAGACTTGAAGATATTGTTGCAGATGATTGGTGTGTCTTCTGTGTTTTGTGTTCTGGCTGTTGACTCTATCTGACAGACTTCATGTTCCTTATTCACCCCTTCACTCTCTCCCACTGTGATGTAGAGCTCTGTGTAGATCTCACTGAGGATTGTCTGAGTTTCAGATACCTTCTCAAACCTCTTCTTCAGACTGGCTTTATAGTTACCTTTAACTCTTCTCAGAACCTTCACAGCTGTGGAAAATAAATAAGAATAAATTTAAGAAGAAATAATTTACAGATAAATATATACAGAGAATATACAACATCATATGGAGTTAACATCACTACATAAAGTCCGCTCCAATTTCTCCACTGGGAAGGATAAACCCAGCCGATATACATGTATTCATACTCTCATTCAGGTTTGTGTCATCTGTCACTTTTTATTATACTTTTATTATACTTTATACAATATTATACTTTTAAATGAACAGCTCCATATTACTGATCTGTCAGTTAAATTAAACTGCACACTGAGTGTGTGTCTACTACTACTGCTACTACTACAACTACTGCTAAGAAGCACTTATTTAAGATGTGTTTTTTTATCTGTATAATAATGGCGTGGCAACTGTCAAATGGATAAGGCATACTTGTATGTGGCTGATTAATAACTATTAGAACTTAAAAAAAACATGCACATTTCAAAACAAACAATCAAATCTGCCCCTCCCTCATATGCAGTTCATCTAAATTACTTGTACTTGAAAGCACTTACAGCACATTCGAGTAGGGTCTGTTCTACAATGGAAACCAATTGTTATAATGCTGGTCTTATCTTACAAACAAACCAGGAACATTGCATTTCTACTGAACCCTTATTACCATCATAATCATCCAGAGGAGACTGAGGGTTTGAAGATCTCAACACACTGCAGGGACAGAAGACAAAGGAATAAGAAAAGATGGTACAGTAATATCTGTGTGTGTGCCTGTGTGCGTGTGCATGTACGTGCCCATGTACGTGTTTGTGTGTGTGTGTGTGTGTGTGTGTGTGTATTGTGCAGTGTGACTGTGTGTGTGTATATTTGTGCGTATGACCAAATCTCCATCCATATGTCTAATGCTCCATTCTTGATGGAACTGGCCAGTGAGTGTGTGTGTGTGAGAGAGAGAAAGAAAGAGAGATAGTGTGAGTGAGAGAGAGAGGGAGAAAGAGAATGTGTGTGTGTGTGGGGGTGTGTGTGTGTGTGTGTGTGTGTGTGTGTGTGTGTGTGTGTGTGTGTGTGTGTGTGTGTGTGTGTGTGTGTGTGTGTGTGTGTGTGTGTGTGTGTGTGTGTGTCCAATCTCAATGTCTAAACTCACTCTATTCCTGATGGTTCTGGTTCTCTGCTGAAATTGGGAGGAGGAGGCAGGGACCCATCACTCTTCATGGACACACCACTGGGCACTGGAGATGGAGGCCTGGGTGTGTGTGGACTGCAAACACAGAAAAAAAAAAATTATGACAAATGATTGTGTGTGTGTGTGTGTGTGTGTGTGTGTGTGTGTGTGTGTGTGTGTGTGTGTGTGTGTGTGTGTGTGTGTGACATGGTGATGTATGTATGAGTGTGTAAAAGTAATGAAAGCTGAGGCGAAAGTTCTGCGGGAAGACTCAGTATTTGTCCATTTGTTAACCTTATCTTGCACACTGTGTCAACAAGTATAATGAGCTGAAGCGAAAGTTCATTGGGAAGACTCAGCATTTGTCCATTCTTTTTCCTAGCCTATCACAGCAAACATCCAATCACCCCTTCTGTCCAATCAGAGGCCTTTGCAGGTGTTTTAAATCAGCCTGGTTAACACTTCTCTTTTTGCTACCTAGAGCATGCCGACTTTGACGTCTGGCATGGCTCAATCATGCGACGTCGTTTTTCATTTTTCATGCTCCTAAGTCATTTCATGTCATTTCACCCAATGCCTCCTGCTTGACCATCTCAGAATTTCCTGAAAAAATTCTAGTAAAAAGATAGCATTTTTAATAGTAAGAATCCAAAATATTAGCTTCATACGGTCAATAGTTTTCTTTATAAAAAATATTTCAAAGGACATGCTTTTTGGTCACCATAATCTAAGGCCATTTTTAAACAGGAATATCTGGAAAACCATCTCACCTATAGCCTTCAAATTTTCTACTGTCAATATGTGGTAGTTATAGCCTCCATACATGGAATATCAGGATTGTAGCTCATGATATAGGCACTCAAACCTCTACCAAAGTATGGCTTGGCAATATGAAATGGCAACTTTGAAGAGTTGTCAAGACCCAAGCTTTGGAGATAGAAGACCCATATTTTACAGGAAGTATCTCACGTAACGGGTTAAGCAATCTACAAAAAATGGTCACTCTAAGGTGAATAGATCCACAGGTATTAGGCCTAATATACGAGGAAAAACACATTTGTGCCCAACTCCAGAGCCATATCCCAAAAAACTGAGTTAATGGATCAGGTCCATTTTTTTTATTTTTGAAAGATCAAATTATTGTTAAACTTATATGAAAAAATTGGGAGGGTGTTTTGCCCCATTTCATCACAATTAATTTTCAAACGTGGACTATATGTGGGTGGGTGATTGTTTTTTCCTCTTGATTCCTAGGGGTGTGTCCACCCTATTTCAGAGCCATATTCCAAAAAAACTGAGATAATGGACCAGGTCCATTTTTTTTTACTTTGAAAGATCAAACTATTGTTAAACTTACATAAAACATTTGAGAGGGTGTTATGCCCCATTTTGTCACAATTAATTTTCAAACATGGGGTATATGTTGGGGTTTTCCTCTTGATCCCTAGGGGTGTGTCCACCCAACTCCAGAGCCATATTGCAAACATTGACTTTGTCTTACGACAATGTTTACCTTTACCACGTGTGACTATATTTACATTGCCATGTCAAAGTCAATCAACTTTATTTGAGACATGTTTTGGATACTTCTCCTTTGCTTTTACCTTGGATCTTCCGCCCTTCCCTACATGTTTCTGTTATCATTTCAAATACAGATGCTTCTATGTGAAGTAATATCTACATGCTGCATCTGAAAGAAGTAAACTCAACCAACATGCAGCAGCAGTACAGTATTAAATTTCACAATTATGTATTTTTTTACTTTCCAGATTCAAATGTAAGACTTAGTTATCTTAAACATTTGCTTGCCTGGTTTAGACAGAAGAGATTACAGACCTAGCATTATTAAATTCATCCAGCCCAACCAAACAGACATGGCTTCTACATCATGGTGGTTGACAGACACACCCACAGATACAGCATGTGCGCAATCAAACCGTGATTACCCATACCCCACCACCATAACCAGTCGACTTACATTTATGATTTTTTAAATTTTATTTTCATGTTTGTGCTAGTAATTAGCCTTTTGAAGCTCTACAAGCAAAAAGAGTGAAGGTGTAGTCGTCCGGTCCGTGACTTTTCGTTCATTCATTATTCTATTTTGGAATGAAAGCATGAAAATGGAAAAAGGGTGCAACTTCTTGTCTTGTTTAAAGCCATACACGCAGAAATGGCTTGTATTTGGTTTTCTGCATGTGTTGTCTCATACCATGAATAGTAATGGGAGAAATTACAACATTTTTGATCGTTTTTCAATGTGTGGTATTTGTTTATTCATTTATTGAAATTCATTTGACTGACCTTTCCGTTTACCACGGAATGGCAAAGATTTGCAGCAGTGAAAAGGTCTAGCTGACGCATACGAGGCATACGCAAATACGTTAGCCGGAGCTCAGAAACATAGCAGAAAAATTAAAGAGTAGCCTATTCTTTAACTGGCAAGTTTATTAACTGAGCTGAGAGTGCGCGCTCTTGCTCTTCATCCACTGTTTTACAAACGCATAATAAACACATTTCTCTTTGATATATTATGGGGCAGTTAGTCGTTGGGAAGTCCATGTCAGACTACACATGTATAAAGTACTGGAGATGAGCTGGGAAGCTGATGGAAGATGCTGATAATCAGAGCTGTCAAAATCCTTTCTCAGTCACAGTTGGTCTACGCTTCCTGCCCTCTGTCCCTACACAATATTGTGGTGGCGCTTGCATGCACTTGCTTGTGGCGCTTGCTTACTATGGATATACGCAATCATCTCACGAGGTTGTGAGCGTCACAAATATTATTCGCACACTCATCACAGATCAACCACATCTTTTGAAGTGTAGCAACGTTCCGGAATAGTGTTGCAACAATATTTGCAAAGTCAGCATTTACCTGCAAATAAACCATGTAATAAAAGCTCAACCACCTAGGCCTACTTCCAGAATTACTTCCAGGTCATCCGATTCTGGGTGCTTGACAAGCCAAAGACGCAACTCAGATGGACGCTTGTCTTTGTTGCTCTTCTCTTTTCTCTAGGATTCAGCGTTTCATTTTCAGTTCCTAAGAGATATCACAAACATGGTGCTTGGTTCCATTTCATAAGTGATATTCAAGTCGTAAGACACTATAAACGAGTCCTTATTCATTTCTCGTGCGACTTCCGAAATAGAATAATGAATGAACGAAAAATACACGGATCCCGTCCTGTAATTTTATTGATTTTATTCTTGGTAGCATATTGGAAAAGACGCTAGAGCCACCCTCATGTAGACAACATGGAAGATCACACAAATGGCTTTTGAATCTCATCCAAGTTTGAATTTGTTCTTGGTCTAGCATTGAACTTTTAAGGAACGATCATGTTCACATTGCAGTGACTGTTAACATTGCAGAAAATGAATAATGATTGACTCTATGCCACAGAATGGCATAGATATGTCTAAAGTGAAGAAATGTAGAGGTGAAGATTAGCATGGTGATTGTAGTGATCTCCTTAAACATTGGTAAGAGGATAAATATAATTTTGAAGTGAGTGCAGTAAAGTCACAGGAGAGTTCATTTTAGTTCTTTCAAAATAAGAGATGCATTAAGTCAGTTCAAATTATGAAGAGTCAGTACATCACGAGAGATTTCAGTCTTTGTTTTCATTAATGCAATGCAACTACAATGAGCATTAAATCTACTGTTGACTCTGAAAAATGTTGATCAAACACCAAGCACTTTTATTACACGAAATTAAGGTAAAATCATGAATTTGTATGTTCTTCAATGGAGAATAAAAAGGTCAAAACATGACTATAAAGAACTCAACAAGGGAGAGGTGAATCTTTTATCAGATCAATTCACATATTTAGTAAATGGTTGGATACAAATACAGCAGTCTCCAAAACACATGGCTATGTAAACATAGTCATAGGTAAACACACCCCTAGAAATCAAGAGGAAAAAAAACAAATCGCCCAACCACATATACTGTAGCCCATGTTTGAAAATGAATTGTGACAAAATGGGGCAAAACACCTTCCCAATTTTTTTTATATAAGTTTAACAATAATTTTGTCTTTCAAAAACAAACAATTGCACCTGATCCATTAATTCAGTTTCTTGGAATATGGCTCTAAAATTGGGTGGACGCACCCCTAGGAATCAAGAGGAAAAGACCATCACCCACCCACATATAGCCCATGTTTGAAAATTAATTGTGACAAAATGGGGCAAAACACCCTCCCAATTTTTTTATATAAGTTTAACAATAATTTGATCTTTCAAAAACAAAAAATGGACCTGATCCATTAGCTCAGTTTTTTGGAATATGGCTCTGAATTTGGGCACAAATGTGTTTTTCCCCATATTTGAGGCATAATACTTGTGGATCCATTCATCTTAGAGTGACCATGTTTTGTTGAGTGTTTGACCTGTTGCCAGATATACTTTCTGTAAAATATAAGTCTTCTATGTCCAAAACTGGGGCCTTGACAACTCTTCAAAGTTACCATCTCATTTTGCCAAGCCATACTTTGGTAGAAGTTTGAGCGCCTGTGTCCTAAGTTATGCTTGAGCTACAATCCTGATATTCCATGTCTGGAGGCTATAACTACCATATATTGACAGTAGAAAATTTGAAGGCTATAGGTGAGATAGTTTTCCAAATATTGCTGTTTAAAAACAGCCTTTAGATTATGATGCCAAAAAATGCCCGAAATGCATTCCAAATGAAATATTTCTTATTAAAAAACTATTGAGGTTATGAACCTAATATTTTGGATTATTACTATTAAAAATGGTATCTTTTTAGTAGAATTTTTTCAGTAAATTCTGAGATGGTCAAGCGGGGAATTTTCCAGAATTTGGGTGAATTGACATGAAATGACCCTCCTCTGTCAATCATCTCTGAAGTCTTTTACCTGCTGTATCGATTACGTTCATCTGGAAAGTCAGGTTATCTTCCGTTTGCTGTTTTGTTTTGGGCCGCAAAGTTTGCGCACTAGCAATCATGCTACGTGCTACGTGCTAGACTCTGGAAGCCTATTTTATACAGTCGTTCTCGTTCCCCGTTACTACCTGCTCCAGAACTTCTGCCCGTCAAGGATTTCAATCGGTCAAGTTTACTGTTTGTCATAAGCTCCTGTTCAAGTTTAACGTTACAGTTGCCTGTGCGTAAGTAGTGTTTCCTGCAAACCTTCACGTAAGTCTTTCCATTCATGCAACGTCTTTTTATCCAGCAACCTCTTGCCAATTAAGTTATTCATACATCTGTAGGCTCGGGCTTGGGCCAAAGTGAAATCGCTAAGTATATTCATTCCCGTTTTTTCTGTCCTTGCGCACGTCTCTGCATTCGTGCCTATCCCTGTCAATGCACGTTAATTCCTTGCAAATGCCATTTTTGTTGTGTGCCTTGTCCATACGCTAACGTTACGTTGTTGAAACACTTTTTCCTGCTGCTCATCTCAAACCTATTATCAGTAACGTAGTTCTGTCTCAGCATTTCAATGTTTAAGCGCAATGAGCCTAACTTCACCGTGCTCTATGTTTGAAGCAGTTCTGCTCTCTAGGCCTACTGGCTGTCCGTCAAGTCGCATCAAGATAACTCAAAGCTACAGCACGAGATACACCTGCTTTCAAAGGCGCTAGCGGACCTGGAAATGTTTTGAATACAAACTTCTCCTTCATCAAGGCTATGCTCATCATGAGTCTAAACCTTTTTCAATGTTGCTTATTTCTACTCATTCAAGGGAGCCTAATTAAGAGTCAGTTTCTGTAAGACTCATGCGGATTTCCATAGGGGCTGATACAAACTCTTTTCAGATCTCAATGAAAAAATTCTCATAGATACATATATGGGATAGATATTTAAAAATAACAATTTAAATGTTTTGGACCTTTCCTAAAAAAAACTAGG
>JAODXP020000036.1:623998-639240 GCA_027497455.2 Sardinella longiceps | reverse complement strand
GTAGCAGTATTAGACATTTCTGCAGCAGTCTATCGTGTTTGCTGGTCACCAAAGTGGTTAGCTAGCATCACCTGTGGCTAGTATTCACGGGAGAAAAAGTACAGACAACCATCGTCTCTTTGGCCTGGAAACTTCTCACACACTCATGGCCATTTATTGCGCATGCTCACAATAGCATCCCTGTGCGCGCAGGCACACGCTCTCATATGACATCACTGCGTAGGCTATTATACATGGCTTTGCACTTATATTTAACAAATATGCTTAACACTCCCACTCAAAGACATGCTTACAGCCCCCTCTAGTGGTCAATACAAAAATCAAAACACAAAACTCCAAAATAATACATTTGGCATACACTGGCAGTATCAAAACTCAAAATTTCAAATGTCACAATAACATTTCTCTCCAGAAAATATTTACATCTGCCAGTTCACATTACTCTCCAAACAAATATTCCATAAACCTCTCAAATCTAGCCTTTGTCACCGGCTTGGTAAGTACATCAGCTACCATGTCAGAAGTAGGACAATACTCAATAGATATTTTCCCCTCTGTGTGTGCAGATCGTACAAAGTGATACTTTATATCCACATGTTTGCTTCTCTGTCTGCATACTGGGTTTTTGGACAAAGCTATTGCCCCCTGATTGTCTTCGTAAATCTTGACTGGTACATGGTGGTTACTACCATCCATACCCTTGAGTAGTTGTACAAGGTACATGCTCTCTTGAGTTGTGGCTGCTAAAGCCATATACTCAGCTTCGCAAGTCGAAAGTGCCACTGTTGGCTGCTTCCTACTTTTCCATGAGATAACTGGACCATTTTCAGTTAAGCTGAAGCAGTATCCAGTAGTGCTTCTCCTATCATTTTTGTCGGCTGCCCAATCAGCATCGCTATACCCTTCAAGCTGTAGGCTTCTCTCACTTTTCTGGTAATGTAGTTCCTGATCTACAGTACCCTTTAAGTATCTCAGTAGGTGTTTTGCTGCAACCCAATGCTGCTGCTTTGGTTCTGATAGGTGTTGTGATAGTTTACTAACTATCCAGCTCAGGTCAGGTCTAGTTGAGGTCATAATGTAGATCAAGCTACCTACCAACTCCCTGTAACCTGTTGAATCAATGACTTCACCCTCATTGTCAAAATTCAATTTTAACTCGCATGGGGTGGACCTGGGTTTGCATTCAGACATCCCAAACTTTGTTAACATTTTCTCTATGTGTCTCTTCTGAGTCATTTTAATCTCTCCTTCACTCTGTGTAAAGTCTATGCCAAGAAAGTGTTTAAGTGGTCCCATATCCTTCATCTTAAACCTTCTTTTCAACATTTCTTTCACATCAGTAAGTAATGTCTTGTCATTCGCTGCTATGATTAGGTCATCCACCCACACTAACAGAATTACTTTCTCATTCTGAGATTCCCTGCTGTATACACATTGATCAGCATCATTTTGAACAAAACCATTCTCTGTAAGGTGATCGTGAAGTAACAAGTTCCAGTTGCGACCAGACTGTTTCAAACCATACAAAGACTTGTTAAGTTTACACACTAAGTGTTCCCCTTTGTTTGACTTCACTTCAAAACCTTCCGGTTGCTCCATATATACCTCACAGTCCATTGGAGCATGGAGGTAAGCAGTCTTTACATCCATTTGGTGTAGGGTAAGGTCTTCCTGTACAGCGACCTGCATCAGTGCTCTGACAGAGGTCATGTTGGCTGTTGGTGAAAAGTCTCTTTATAGTCAATCCCTTCCACTTGACCATAACCCTTCGCAACATATCTTGCTTTAAAAGTCTCTGAACCATCTGGGCTCTCTTTCACTGTATATACCCAGCGACCTCCCACTGCTTGTTTGTCCCGTGGCAGTGAGGTCAAAGTGAAAGTCTCATTCTCTGTCAAAGAGTTCATTTCCTCTCTCATTGCATCAGTCCACATTTTTGACTTTTTAGAGTCCATTGCTTCTCTAAATGTTTTAGGCACATCATAAGCAACTTTGTAGAAATAATCCACATTATCACTGTCATCATTGTTACATTCAGCTTTACACTGATACTCCTGTAAGTACTCTGGGGCTTTTCTTTCTCTAGTAGGATATCTCGCTACACACTGTTCTCTCTCAGTGGTATCTGCCTGGGCTGGACCTGCCTCAGTAGTGTCCTCAACACTGGACTCTTCCCTTTCTTTAGGCTGTCCCTGGCCCTGGTTGACTACCCTCAGTGGTGGATCTCCATAACTCTCGATGTTGTCCCCCATGTCACAATCAGTCTGAGTCTGACTATTCACATTGCCTTTGTTAATGAATTTCACTAACCTGTGTTTTAAGACTTTTCCTGTCTCGGGATAGTACACATTGTATGCTGGACTATACTTATCATAGCCAACAAAGATCCCTTTTTCGCACCTTGAATCCAACTTCTTTTTATCTTGCTTGTATACGTAACATTCTGAGCCAAATATTCTCATGTGAGATAGGTTGGGTGTTTTTCCTGTGAAAACACGGTAAGGTGTCTGCTCTAGCCTATTACTGTAGCACCTGTTGCGGATCTGCGCCGCTGTCTGTACAGCATATGGCCATAATTGCTTTGGAAGATTACTCTCCAATAGCATGCATCGTGACATCTCAAATAAGGTTCTCCAACCTCGTTCTGCTGTTCCGTTCTGATGAGCAGAGTACGGTGCACTAGTTTCATGTCTTATTCCCTTACTCCTAAGTAAAGTCTGAAACTCTTGCCCGGTAAATTCTGTCCCATTATCAGATCTTATGCATCTTATCTTTCCCTGTGGGGCTACGTCTGCTATGAACTTTTCAGTAGCTCTCGTAGTGTCACTCTTTGCTTTGATAAAGTAAGGAAAAATCATTCCACTGTAATCATCAGTAAATGCTACTGCATATCTGTACCCATCTTTATCTGCTGGTTCTATAGGACCGCATAGGTCTGTGTGGACTAGCTCAAGTACAGTAGTAGCTTTGGCATCTGCCTGTCTATTTCTACTCTACTTGCACTTTCTAATTTGCCCTGTGTGCATATTTCACAGTTTAGATTAGACCTGTCATTTTTCCCTTTTATAGACATTCCTTCAACCACTTTCTCTAATTTTCTGACATCATCAAAATTACAATGACCAAGTATCCTATGCCATGTTTGAATGTCATGACAACCACAAGCTTCATCAACATTTTCATCTTCTACAGTGCTAAGGTAATACAGTCTACCATACACATCCAATTTGAATTTGGTACCGTTCTTATGGATCAGCCAGTCATCACCGTCCTTGAAACGAACCTCAGCTCCGTTGGCTGTTGCTGCTTTGACAGAAAGGATGTTCTGTGGAAACGATGGAATGTAGAGTGCTTGTCTAAGAATCGTTTTCACCTGGTGTCCTTCGCTGTCCAGCAAGTAGATCTCGGCGTCTCCTCTCATCTTCGCCATTCCGCTCACCTTTGATCCATCAGCAAGCTCGATCATGTGGTCCTCTGGACTGAAGCGCTCATCAACCGTCTTGAATTTGCTGGGGTCGTTGATCATGTGAGATGTGGCGCCGCAGTCGACCATGAGACCCTTCTTGTTCCCTTTTAGTGTTGTACAGTCGCTAATCTTGAAGAAACAGAAAGATGTAGCCTCTGCCTCGGTCTCTCCGTCAGCTTTCTTCACGTGGACACGGCCTCTTCCTCGTCCTCGACTGCGCCCTTCCTCGCTGTGGCGTATCCCATCTCCGATCCTCTCTCCGCGCCTCGGAGTCGTCAGGGCATGTTCTTGACATGTGTCCCTTTTTTCCACACGTGTAACACTCGATATCAGCCAAATCCATTTTCTTTCCTCGTCCTCTACCACGAGCTCTCATTGCTCCGCTAGTCTTCATTACATTGTCTCCTTCTACATTTAAATCACTTCTTCCATACTTCTCTGTACTCTCATAACTTCTTAGTTTCGTTTTGAACTCACCAAACGTTAACACATCGTTTGTCTGCGTGATATGCACAACGAACGGCTTGTATGACTCCGGCAGTCCTTTTACTACCATTGCTATTTGAAGTCCATCACTAATTTGTTCGTCTGCTCTTCTTAAAGAAGTGAATATAGTCTCTGCTCGAATAATGTAGTCAGTGACTGTTTCATTGCTAGCTTTATGGAGCGAGGACAGTTCACAGTACAAACTCACCACACGTGGTTTATCTTTTCCAGCATAATGCTCACGAAGAATCTCTAGTGCTTTTCTTCCATCACGTTTTGCGTCTCTCATTACTAACGACAAACTCTTGTTGTCCAGACACTGCACTAGCTCTGCATAAGCCTCACTGTTCTTCGCTTCATCCTCAGCGATAGCGGCTTCATCCTCTTCGTCTAATTCAGGCTCCTCCAGTATGGCTTCTCTCAAGCCGCGCAACTCCATGTGCGCCAGGAACCTTGTTTCCCAAAGCTCGTAACTTTTCTCGTCACCGTCGAATAAAACTCTAAACCACCTTTGGCCCGCATGACTGGGCCCATAACCTGTAGCAGTATTAGACATTTCTGCAGCAGTCTATCGTGTTTGCTGGTCACCAAAGTGGTTAGCTAGCATCACCTGTGGCTAGTATTCACGGGAGAAAAAGTACAGACAACCATCGTCTCTTTGGCCTGGAAACTTCTCACACACTCATGGCCATTTATTGCGCATGCTCACAATAGCATCCCTGTGCGCGCAGGCACACGTTCTCATATGACATCACTGCGTAGGCTATTATCAGGGTTCCCACGCGTCCTGGAAAACCTGGAAAACCTGAAATTTTAGAGATGGCCTTTCCAGTCATTGAAAACCCCTGGAAATTGGCTAAAATGTTAAAATGTCCTGGAAAAATTCTGTACTGACCTGGAAAATTATAATTTCATTTAGCCACTCATTCAGATTCGCAGACACCTCGCTGCTTTTTGATAAGCTGTGGAGATACATTTGTCTGGTTTGTATTTTTAAATAGTATAGTATTGTATAGTCTTCATCTGAAAATTGAGTTTCAGAATTGGAAGATATGAACTTTCTTACTTTTTATTGGTCACATGCTGGTTGAATCTTTTTAACCTTAATCATTTCACACTTGTGAATCGCTAGACCTTCTGTATAAAAGAAAGTGTTGAACAAGGAGCTGCTTTATTACCTCCACCAAGGAGGAGGTTATGCTTTCGGTCGCATTGGTTTGTCTGTTTGTTTGTCTGTCTGTCTGTCTGTCTGTTTGTTTGTCTATCTGTCAGCAGGATAACTCAAAAAGTACTGCACGGATTCGGATTAAATTTTCGGACAATGTGTATATTGGGACAAGCAAGAAATGATTCAATTTTGGTGCCGATCCGTGATCCAGAACATGATCTGGAATTTATTTTGTGTCTGTGACCACATTGCCTTGGCGGAGGTCTGCGCTCTCTGAGCGCTTTTCTAGTTACCATCTTGAGCTGGCTGAGTGGCTAGATTGGCCAAAACATTTTTTTGGGGTTTGACCAAATGTTCATTCTGGCTAGTTTTACCAAGTCCCCTCACTCACCTGTCATCTTGGAAATGTTATTTTAGCTCTAGACTTGCAAGTCATATTACCATTAAAGTGAAGGTCGCTTTAATTTAAAGCGAAGGTCGCTTTAATTCAAGGTTAGCCCTGTTGCACGCATCTGCTGAGTGCACTAGATAGTGAGTAGAAGAAAAGAATCCAGCCAAGGCAATATGGTCACAGACACAATGTAAATTCCAGATGGGGTTCTGGATCACCTATCGACACCAAAATTGAATCAGTTCTTACAGTATGTTTACACGTCCCAATATACAGGTTGCCCAAAATTTCCATCCAAATCCTAGCAGTACTTCTCAAATTATGCTGTACACAGACAGACACACAGACGCAGGCGATAACACAACCTCCTTGGCGGAGTTAACAACTTTGAACACAAACACACAAGTGGACAACCAATTTGCATTGAGTCAATAGCACCTAATATCTTAATTTTGGTTTTGAATGTTGTATGATCCATTGACTCAATGTTTGCATTCGGGCTATGTTATTTCAAATTCTTTAATTCCACTCGCTATCTAGTGCAGTCAGAAAACTTGTACAACAGGGCTATGCTAGAATTAGGCCTACACCAAACCTTGACTTTAAAGACTCTCATGACTTTTAGACTCTCATTCTAAACATGAATTTGCTCACTACGCCTATCACCACTGGCCAGCCAGTCATACCTTTTTCTAATGCATATGCATAGCAATAAAGGAAATTCTATTAGCATGTTGTTGTATCGTTGCTTTGAGAATTGGTGTATTGTTGTTCCGATAACATTAGCCTACACCTCGATCCGTGTCATTGAATTTGAGGGGAAAAGCCTTGAAATGTCCTGGAAAAGTCCTTAAATTTGATGTTGAAGAAAGAGTGGGAACCCTGTATTATACATGGCTTTGCCCTTATATTTAACAAATATGCTTAACAGTAATGTTTTACATTTATATTTGAGATGTAATTTATTGACAGCCTGTGGGTAACATTACTGAGTTCATTTTAAGTGGACAGAGCAAACATAAACATAGTTTACAGCAATATGTTAGGTTTGAGCAAAGTCCAAAACGACTAGCTTATAGTTAGCATATAGCTATGTCGTCATGGTAACTGCCAAACAAACCCTCTCTGTCTAAAGCTAAAAAGCACACTTGGTTCATACAACATTGTTTTGCAGAGGAGCGATTGAATTGTCATTTGTTGGTTTCATTAATGATCACAGACAATATTATGGCACACATACATTATATCATTCTATAATTTCTTAAGGGAAAATGTTAATGATGTGATGTAATGTGAGACTGCTGCTAATGCAGACCGAAACACTTCACGTTTGTGGACATCTGCTACGATGTTGCTACCTTGAAAGATCTTTGATAAAACTGTGACGTGGTTGTTAATTGTTACCGCCTTTCTTAGCCGTTTTTGATGTTTGTGTAAATGCGATTGTTTTCTTACTCGGGTGAGGGGAATATACCCGGTTTCTTGAAGACCCGGGGAAGTGTAAACTAAGCATCAGACCTTTCCCTTTACTGTGGCAGCTATGCATATAATAGTGTATCTAATGCAATAAGTGAGTTTAGCAAAGTCAGTATGAGCAGGGGAAGTTCAAAGATTAGTTCAAACACTATTTCAGTAAATCTCTTATGTTGAAAAATGTTCGGCGCGCTACATGCGTATGTAGGACCTCGGTGATTCCAAAATGCTGGCTACGCCCATGGCTGCACATTTTATTCCCAATACTCATATTCTGCTAAAATCAGTTAACGGGTCACACTCCACTTTCTGTTTGAACTGCCAAACCAAAAAACGGATAACGAGTTTGTTTCTTGTTTTTTATTTCCCAACATCAAGACGAAAAACGGGAAACGAGTGGTTCTCCGTTTTTCGTTTCCTGTTTTTAAAACGAAAATCGATTGACCAGAAGGTCCACGGACCCAGTTCAATCCTTGGCTCTTATAAGAGTGACTGTGCAACACTAGGTAGGTTTACATGCACAGTTTTTTTTTCTGGATTGGATTGAACCTTGTCTGATTATGGTAAAAACAAATATTTTACAGACGCAATCGTTGGCGTTCACTCGCATGTTCGATAGGTAAGTTGTTAATTAGCTAAATGATTAATGTTGTCACTTAGAAATATCCTCTGTTGAACTGAATACGCCGTAAATATCAGTTTCAAAATTGCAGCGTGAGTGAGAGAGGTGAAACAGGTCGGAGCGCAACTGAGAGAGAGAATGTTTGTGTGTGTGTGTGTGTGTGTGTGTGGATGTGGGTGTATGTGTGCATGCCTGTGTGTGTTTATTATATGTATTGTAAACCCTGCTCTTCCACATGTGAATTTCCTAACGGAAAAATAAAGTTCTTTGAATTGGATTGAATTGAATTATTATTATTGAATAATTACTCTTAGGATGGTTTCATCTTCATGTTGCTGATATCTTAATACTGTTAGTATTGTAGGTGCAATATGTTGTTATTAGTAGAAACTATCCATTCATCGCCATCTGAAACTTACCGTGCCTTTCTGCAGCATGTTACAGCTGGGATTAGTCTCCTGCGACCCTGATGTGATGTTTTGTATTTCTTCAGGTCCAACTCATCCAGTACCGCCTTGGACATCAGAAGCATCTGGGCCAGTGCTGAACAGTGAGCAGGAGACAATTTCTGTTTGATTTTCTTTGGTGACGACAAGAAATTCTGAATTTCTTTGTGCATGGAATGGTCATTCAGTTCTAATAAACAGTGGAAAAGATTAATGCATCTTTCTGGAGAGAGATCTTCTCTGTTAAGCCTCTTCATATACTGACATGTTTCTTTAATGCCCTTTGAAGTGTTGTTCATTTTGGTTAGGAGACCTAGCAAAAGTCTCTGATTGTTCTTCAAAGAGATGCCCATTAGAAAGCGAAGGAAAAGATCCAAGTGCCCATTATGGCTCTCCAAAGCCTTATCAACTGCACTTTTCAGTAACACACTGATTTGAGTGTTCAATCCAAGTGCTGACTGAATCGAAGTAAAAACTGATTTATGTTTGTGTTCTTCACTTAGGAGGGATTTCAGTGGCTCAAGGTTCTCGGTGACATAAGAGTGAAAAACAAACAGAGCTGCAAGGAATTCCTGAATGCTCAGATGTACAAAGCAGTAAACCTTCTTCTGATGAAGCACAGACTCTGCCTTGAAAATCTCAGTGCACATTCCAGAGTACACTGAGGCTTCATTGACATCAATGCCGCACTCTATCAGGTCCTCTTCATAAAACATGAGGTTTCCGCTTTCTAAATTCTTAAAAGCCAGTTCTGCCAGCTTCAGGAAGATCTTTTCTTGTGATCCCAAGAGTGTATTTGCATCTGTTTCATGATCTCCTTCATATTTCTGATGCTTCCTGGTTGTCTGTATAAGCAAGAAGTGTATAAACATCTCAGTCAGTGTTTTGGGGGCTTCCTGGCTATTGACCTGTTTCAGCATTTCCTTAAGTACAGAGGCTGCAATCCAACAGAAGACTGGAATGTGGCACATGATGTGGAGACTCCTGGATGCCTTGATGTGTGAGATTATTCTGTTGGCCTGACTCTCATCACTGATTTGCTTCCTTAAGTACTCCTCTTTCTGTGTATCAGTGAATCCTCGTACTTCTGTGACAAGGTCAATATACTGAGCAGGAATTTGACTGGCTGCTGCTGGTCGTGAGGTTATCCAGATGAGTGCAGAAGGAAACATAGTTCCTTGAATGAGGTTTGTAATCAGGACCTCAATTGTAGTAGCTGGTTTCACATCACACAACTGTGTGCTCTGTTTGAAATTCAGTGTCATCTGGCTCTCATCCAAACCATCAAAGATGAACACAATCTGAAAGTCTTTATATTCTTTTTCAAAATTCAGGTCCTTTAGTTCAGGGTGGAAGTCAAGCAGGAGATTGTGAAAATTATACTGATCATTCCTTATTAAATTCAGCTCACGGAAAGAAAGAGGAAACATAAAATCTACATCTAGATTGGCTACACCTTCTATCCAATCAAGTATAAACTTCTGCACTGAGATTGTTTTTCCAATGCCAGCAACACCTTTGGTCATCACAGTTCTGATGTGCTTCTCCTGTCCAGGTAAGGGTTTGAAGATGTCATTGCAGTTTATTGGTGTGTCTTCTGTGGTTTGTGCTCTGGATGCTGACTCTACCTGCCATACCTCATGTTCCTTATTCACCCCTTCACTCTCTCCCTCTGTGATGTAGAGTTCTGTGTAGATGTCTTTGAGGAGTGTTTGAGTTTCTAACATGATCTGGTCTGACATGACACGGTCTTCAGATACGTTCTCAAACCTCTTCTTCAGACTGGCTTTATGTTTCTCTACGACTCTCCTCAGGACCTCATCATCTAGTTGGTATTGATAAGAGAACAAAGTATCCATCAACTGTATATCAATGACATTCAATGATCAATGATATTTTCAGACAAGATAAAGTTGTTTTTCAAGTGTGGCTGTTGATTAATCTAAAGGTGATCGAATGGGAGAATGGAGAATTGTAAAACAGATTTTTCTCTGATAAAAATCTGTTAAAATGAAATGTATTCAAACACTGTAAGCTCAAATGCAAATTACAAGCCCAGCTAAAATTCACATAGGTGGATGAAATGGACTGTTTTTTTGGTAAATGACACCTGTAGCAACCATCGGCAAACTATACTACAGTTGATTTCCCAACTGTGACATCACAGTACATAACCTCAAGTTGACTGGACTGTACTTTTGTAATAGGCACATAAGACTGAACTCTTGTATCTAATGTTTCTTAACTGAATTAAAGGCACATTAATATACTCAACCCCTCTACCTTGTGTCCTCACATGTGATGTGTGTTCATCATCAAGAGGGGACTGAAGAGGGTCTGAGGACATCAATACACTGCAACAGAAGAAAAACGTATAACATGCAAGGGTGAAAGTAGTTTTAATTGCTTACCTGTACTACCAAACAAAAGGCATGTGGGCCAACGGCTTAAGCTACAGCAAGTCATCCTGCTTACAATAAAGGAAATGTTATGGTTTTTGTCACCCCCTAGCAGTCAAACAACAGGTAGGTCTACTGTATTATTGCTGAACTTTTGCCTGTTTTGCCTTCAATTTTATTATTTGGCCATATATAATTTGGAGTAAAATGAGACAATATAATATTAGATTTTTTTGTTATTTTGCATTAAAATATTCATTAATTGGTCTATTCATTTTCAAAAGTTTTATGGATTTGTAGCCCTCATCTGTGATTTGTTTTGGGGCGCTGGGGATTGCGTATAGGGCCTGTAACAGTAGCCTTCTTGTCCGCATCCTGAACGGTGTCCCTCATTTGGATATGAGAAAGTTGACAACCCTAGATATAATAGTCTTATTAAATAAGATCGCAGTCCGTATGGTACTTGTGGTTACACGAGGAAATTTTTTCATATTTGTCATGAGGAGGTTCAAACCAATGGGAAAAATTATTGACGTCATGGGGGTGGGATGCAACCGCTTCCAGCCGTAGGAGAACAACTGCAAGATCTGTCTGCAAGGGTCTTGATCCCGCAAGTTTTGAGAGACGTGTTATTGTCGCATTTTGGTGACACAATCAAAATTTTGTTGATGTCAGCCTGAAGTCGGACACCATGCCTAACCACAACACATCTCTGTCTAAGATGGCGGTAGTCTTTACATCTCGTCCACACCTATCCATCTTTAAGCAAGATATTCTGGGTAGGCCTACAAGCAAGGTACTCTGGGAAATGAAGTGCAATCCTATAATTTTCACAATTTGAAAGTTATTGCAATTTTAATTTAAATCTTTCTATGTGTGTTGACCGAGTGTTCTTATTGTCTTTGTTTGTGAAATAGGCCTATTTACTATTAGTATTTTACGCATGAAGTCCATACAATTATATCTGTATTGTTTGAATAATATAAACTGTAAAGTGTCATACACCTTAATTATGTATCATGACTTTCTTTTAATTTCAATTCTACAGTACTTCCTGAAATTCGAATCTGAATTGCAATTCCACTTCCAATCACAGCCAATCCCAACATCTCTATCTGAACAGGGAGTCATCAGGCGGGCTTAGCATTGTTTGAATCAGTTTATAGTTGCTCTTATTGGTTGTAGCCGTCGTACCCCAGGGGTTATTAGTTGTGGTCAGACTATACATTTTCTGTTAAAATCTGTCTTGTCAGGTTAGTAGTAATGTGTGTGTGTGTGTGTGTGTGTGTGTGTGTGTGTGTGTGCGCGTGTGTACACCTTCATTCATGTGCCGAAACTCACTTTATGCCTGATCGTTCTGGTTCACTGCTGAAATTAAGCGGGTGTGGCAGGGACTGATAACTCTTCATGGACACACCACTGGGCACTGGTGAGGGAGGCCTTTCTCTTTGAAGACGGAAAGCACACACAAACAAAACACATGTTCCTACTGTAGTTGTGTATATTTGAGTGTGTGTGTGTGTGTGCGTGTGTCATGTCAAAACTCACCTTGATCCTAATGGGACTGGCGTATGGCTGGAAGTGGGCGGGTCGGGTATAAACCTGTCACTCTTCATGGAAACACCACTGGGCACTGGAGATGGAGGCCTGGGTGGGTGTGGTCTGCAAAACGCTCACAAAAACACAGCAATTACTCGTAATGTCTGAATGTTGTCTCAACCAGTGTGAAATCATGCATTAGCCCATTACCATATAGCCCAGCTGTGCTTAGACAGGTTATAGTTTACTACTTAAAAGTACTTTGTAACAAAGACGCAAAGACTACTTATATTTCCAATTCTATTTTACAGTAGACTATACACAAGTGACAGCAGACAAAATGAATAGAAATAGCTGTTTTCCTGCATCTTGTCCTCACTTTGAGATGACTTCCTTATTTACATAAAACTTTTCAGTCAATCAATGGAAATCCTGCCACATACAGTTCCTCCAATAAACATGCTGAAGTTCAATATCCATGCCAGCCCTCTACCCATTCACCATCAGCGAAGCTGAACTTCTCTGGAAGTGACTTTTCTTGGACATCTGGGCATTTTTGTCCTATAAATTCCGGGCTTTGCAAGGCTGAAACTTGAGGGCTCCCAAGTCATTTCAACAATAAAATCACAACCTTGCATAAATTAATCGCTCCAAACATGTCATCCACCAACACTAGTACAGATTAGGGGCCCCTTGGCGCATTGTCTGATTAATCATAGGTGTGTTATGGGGGTAAAACAGAATTAACAAATGACAGATCAATCTCTCAATGCCTGAGTGAAGAACGCAAAGCGCTAGGTGAATTGCTATCACACCAGTGGATTTTGTCCTTGAGCATTTAAGGAATTGAAAACATTGAATAGCTCGCATCTAGTCTAGTAATAGTTAGAGCCATAATGTATTGGCTCTGGTAATGTCTACAGGCTGCACAAGTCACAGATGGAGCTGATTTAATCCTGTTTAGATATCTAATATTCAATGTCAGCAAAAGAAAACAAAAGTAAAATCCATTCAAGACGTCTTTCCCTCTTATATCCTAATGTTACTTCTGTTGTAGGTTAATAAATTGTGTTTAAGCACATCTTGCTGTACATCATAATGATTTTCTGATTGTATTAATTAATGTTGTGGTTGAACGAGCACTTCATCTCTTATTACGTTGTGCACCTGTGAAATAGCATTTCAGGAATGCATGACTGACGAATTACCAGGTTTGTCTCAGTCAGAAGCCGACCTTTTTTTTTTTGCGTCTCTAAGAAGGCGCCTAAGAAGGCGAAAATTCATCTCCTATTTAGACAACATGCGCGATGCGCTTGCAGAATAACAATGACAGCTTTCACCAGTCGCCATGTGCATGATATGATATTTTTCTGGAGCACTTTTTACTGTATTGCTTAAAATCCCTATCACACCCTGACAGCAAACAATTAATTAAATGCACTAACATAAAACATAAAAGACTATCACCTATGAAATGAACAGAAATTATTGAACGACAATATGTCTATCAAATTCAATTGTCATTTGGCCCAACCCCCTCCTGCCCCCGCTGCAATAGGATCTTGAACCCTAGCTTTAATAGTCTGCATAAGCAGCCTAAAACTGAAACCTATTAGTATATTTTATTGATAAACCTTTTGGTGCCATGTGTGGGGAGGCAGCGCTTTCCTTGCAGTCTCATAAGAGCCGCCTCGGCTCCAGATATGTGTGGAAGCTTTGTTTCTGATGGGTCTGGCTCACGGCTGAAATTGGGTGGGTGTGGCAGGGACTGATCACTCTTCATGGACACGCCACTGGGCACTGAGGAAGGAGACTTGTGTGTGTGTGGCCTTCAAAGACAGAACCAAAAACATTTACGCATTTAGATGTGTGTGTGTGTGTGTGTGTGTGTGTGTGTGTGTGTGTGTTGAATTAGGGTGATGGGGATGGTGTGTGTGTGTGTGTGTGTGTGTGTGTGTGTGTGTGTGTGTGTGTGTGTGTTGAATTAGGGTGATGGGGATGGTGTGTGTGTGTGTGAGCGTGTGTGTGTGTGTTTGTGTGTGTGTGTGTGTGCGTATGTGTGTGGGTAATGCTATACATCTCCACTCCTTTGCCTAAACTTACTTTATTTCTGATGGGTCTGGTTCACGGCTGAAATTGGGTGGGTGTGGCAGGGAATGATCACTCTTCATGGACACGCCACTGGGCACTGGGGAAGGAGACTTGTGTGTGTGTGGCCTGCAAAGACAGAACCAAAAACTTTTACATTGACACACACGCGCATGTGTGCGTGCATACGTGCATACGTGCGTGCCTGCGTGTGTGCGTGTGTGTGTGTGTGTGTGTGTGTGTGTGTGTGTGTGTTGAATTGGGGTGATGGGGATGGTGTCTGTGTGTGTGTTGTTATCGACTTCACCCTGCAGTAGTCTGTGTTGCAGTTTTGCTCCTGTTCCTAGGCTCATCCATGTCCTCAGTCTCCATGGTCACACAGACTCTGGTTTCAGATCCTCACTGTGAGCTGCTGCCCCCTCAGACTCTGGAGTCTCACTGGGACAGAAACTACAGGCAGAAAAATACTGAACGTCATTAGGCCTCCTGCACTAGAGCATAAAATACAATGACTGGACACTGGACAGTATAACTCACAAATCATGAATTCATTGTAAAATTATGGTTATGGTTATAGTTTATTATATAAAATAACCATTTATCAAGAGAACAATACTAAATATCAGCACACACTTGGACCAACAAGAAAGTGTAGCAGCAGTCTGCATGCAGTGATACAAACAGAAATAAGTCACTTTTCTACAGACACAGAATAACAGTAATCTTTGATAGACAAGCAAATTATTGCAAATGAACTTGCCTGTGAATGGTTTGTATTGTGTCTATTTCACATGGTATAAGTCATTATCTGTGGAGATTGTTATTCAAAACTCTATTGTTCTAGCTCAGGAAAAAAAAAAATCTTTTTTAAAGTAGCCCCCCTACCACCCCGCAACATTGAATATTCAAATGTTCTCTTGGACCCCATGCCAGTGCCCTTTAACCTGTACAATCTACAGAGTAATTTCTGATATGTTTTGACATTATGACTTAAACTTGTGCCAACATTTTATTTTACAAAGAAAGTGAAAAGCTTTTTTGTTTAAAAAGAGATTAGCCCAAAAGAATCTGTCTCTGTCTACAGTCTATTTCTGAAACTCGACACACTGACCCTGAAGTGAAAGTGCCATACAATTACTATTCTTATTTTAAATTGCTAAAAGA
>JAODXP020000036.1:581498-618998 GCA_027497455.2 Sardinella longiceps | reverse complement strand
GCGGGAACCTGATTATTGTTTGTGAATGGCTTAAACCACGCCATTTTCAGACCACATGCAGACCACATGGTTAATAATTCTTTACAAGCTTTTTATGTAGTTGTAGTTGTCCAACCGCATTGACTCACAATAAATCTAGAATGCTAGAACCTGTTCGAAGTCATCTTCTGTGGTGCTCTGTCAGTCAGTCTCTTACTCACCTTGAGAGTCTCCACAGTCTTCCTCAGCTCCTGCAGCTCCTTCTCTCTCTCCTGGATTCTCTGCTGGAATCTCCTCTGCTTCTCCACTAACTCTGCCTGTGGGAATGTCATGTAAACAAACAGACACATAAATGGCTACCTAGAATGATAAGGTCACATCATTCCTGAAGTAAGACAAGACTGGCAAGAGCATAGTGTTCTTAGATAGGTTTTATGTGTTACCCTGTTGAAGGCCACTAACTCTGGGACAGCAGTCCATTCAAATTTTATGAACTGGACGTGTGTTACACTACATTTAGGTGTTTATTAGCTCAAGTTAACCATGTGTTGTATTGTATTGAACCATGTATTGATATATTATATTACATAATTTTATATTGTATATGCCATCTATTTTTCTAATTGTCAACCCTATGACATTTAAATTAATGAATTTATCCTTGGCTTATATCCAAAGCGACTACTTTGTCAAACTATCAAATTCTCCGGAGCCAGTTAATATAAGTTCATGGACATATCAAAATGTTTTCCAAAGCCCCACAATTTTAATTATTGGTATGAATGATTACAGACATTATTATGGCACACAGAATTATTTTATATATTATTTTGTAATTTATTAAAATAAAAAAAGTTTATGTAATGTGACACGCTTACCAATGCAGACTGGAATTGTTCAGGTTTGCTCCCATAGTAGTAACGTATTATGTTGCCTTAACTGTCTAAAGATATGTGATTTCCCCTTGAGCAACTTAGAAGTCCAAAGCACTCTGCTTCTGGTTGCACGCCTACCTATGCAGACCAGAATTGTTCAGGTTTGCTCCCATAGTAACATATTATTTTGCCTTATCTTGGTTACTGTTTAAAGATATTTGGTTTCCCCTTTGAGCAACTTAGGGTGACTGAATGGAGCATAATGAAATGAAACTGAAAGTAAGTTGTTGATGCCCCACTTAGTAATAGTTGGTTCACTGTTCACTGCTTGGTCTATGTTGTATAATTTTTTTTGCTTCTTTTGCTTATTTACAACACTTGGTAAGTTTGGACAACAGGGCTATGGATTGATTTACACTGGATTTCTCCTTTAAGGGCCTCAAGTGCTCGAGGGCACAACGCTGGCTACCAAGATTCAAACCCTCTACTTTCTAGGCTACTAGCCCAGCTAGCCAGATTCCTCAACCGCTAATATCAGCCTGTGATCACTGCCAGTCTTATATCCCGTCATCTCAACTTGACTTTTAGTACACTGACATTCTGCCACCCTATTATAGGCCTCATCCTTTATACTTCATAGACTTTACCCCCCAGACGTATTTAATGCAAGGGAAGAAGTGATTTAATATGTACCTCAATTAACATGTTGTGATACTTATAAATGAGCAAAAATGAAATAAATAAATAAATAAATCATTTGTTTTTGTAGTGCTGGCAAAATTAACTGATTAATCATGTGATTAATCCAAAAAAATTAACTCGGATTAAAAAAATTAACTCAGATTAATCCTGATGGATATGGTTCCACTTTCATGGCATGTATTATGTTCCATTTCAGATAAAAAATGGCTTGGCTATCAAGTCAAACTATACAAAGATTATGGCCTAGCTCCTGACTGTCCAACAACATGTTTGGGGAATCCTTGGGGTCGGGGACAGGTGTGAATTGCCCCATTTGAGACCAACAAAGCCAACTGTTTAGTATCAGGGCCTTTACAGGGCATAATAAGGATCCAACATACCCTAGCATCCAAATTCTTACTGGAGTAAATGAGTTGTGATTAAAAGTGATTAATCATGATTAATCATTGCAAAAGTTTGTGATTAATCAGATTATTTTTTTGAACCGTTTGACAGCACTAGTTTTTTGGTGTAGCAAATTATTTCTTATCTCTACAAAATAGATCCCACTGTAAGACACAGTCCATCACTGCTGCCCTGGCTTAATTTTACAGATTATGTCTTTTCTATACAAATACTTTGGGGCACCTCTGCCTCCTAAAAGGCCTTACTAATACTAATTTCAGCCGTGCTTACCTGTTTCTCCTTCCTCTCTGCAGAGGCAGACACAGTGTCATGGCCTTTGTGTTCATCAACCAAGCAAAGCAAACAGACACAACTTTGGTCTGTGCGACAAAACACCTTCAAAGGTTCCTGATGCTGGGAGCAAATCCTCTCCTGTAGTTGACTTGTGGCCTCAATGACATTATGCTTCCGACCAGGATTGTGAGCTTCATAATGAGTTTCACAGTAAGACAACAGACAATCCAGACAGGACTTGACAGCTTTGAGTTTTCTCCCAGTGCAAAGATCACACCCCACATCTCCATGTCCAGCAATCTGAGCAGGAGCAGCAGCTTGGATTCTGGTCTTCCTCATCTGATCCACAAGCTCAGCAACAATATTATTTTTGTTCAAAACGGGTCTTGGAGAGAAGGTCTGTCTGCATTGTGGGCAGCTGTAAACTCCCTTCTGATCTTCCTGATCCCAGCAATCGTTAATGCAGCCCATACAGTAACTGTGTCCACAATTTAAAGTTACCGGATCTTTCAGTAGGTCAAGACATATCGGACATGTAAAAAGATCCGGGTTGATTGGACTCACTTCGGCCATTCTTACTTCTTGTTACTCAAACGCAAGGTTCACAATTTTCCACTCACTTTCATTTCGCCTGAAACGCGTTTGGACGCCCAAGAACTTCCTTGTTTTGGGGGCGTGTTCGTTCCTGTCATCATATTGATTTTTTCCGTGGAGGTAAGTAAGTCACGGTAAGGTGTTTTAAAAGCCATAGAATGTGGTCTTTCTCTCTAGAATGTGATCTTTCTCTAATCGCGGCTTTAACTATACGTTAGCCTATGTCTTTTTCCCTGAAAAATACAGCTTAGGACTGGTGAGAGTGAGAGGTTGTATCGTAGTGCATGATCGCCCTCTAGTGGACAGTTACAGCATAAAATAAAACAGGGAAGCTGGACTGAATGACACAACCAGTAGGCTACTGCCTTTGTAAATGCTGACACACACAGGGGCAGCCCAAGCCTTTCTAAGGCCCTAAGCAGAATTCCAACTTGGGCTCCCCATACCACTAGCCTACTTCAGCACTGTAGTTAAACTGCCCACTATAGTTAGCATTATTTAAAATTAGGCTATACAACAACATTCTGGTATCATTCTGGGGGAGCAAACAAAAATAATTATCATACATCTGTGTTCTTTGGGGGCCCTGGTGGTGTGAAGACAAATTACAATGGTTCCATCACGTTAATTAAATATTAAAGACATTTTTGGTCATTTTTGGGCCAGCAGACATAATTTACTCTTAATTTCCTGGCTAGTCCAATTACACCTCTCATATTCACGTCATTTGTCTAATTTACAGTGTTATTTTAGATTGCCATGAAGTTATTATTACTAAATAAAATCATGATGGGCCAGCATGGCCAAAACTACTCCGGCCATTTTTTTTGTTCCTGTCCAGGCCTGCTCTTTCATAACCTGCACAATGTACATCAATAAATGCAAAAGATTGGGAATTCAAGTTGATCTGGTACTCAGACAAGAGATGGACCTTTATTAACTCCTCTCACTCACACAGTGAAGACACAACCATCACATTAAAGATTATGAACATTTTATTCAGGCATGTTATACCAGGAACATGTGGGATCATGATTCAGACACACACACACACACACTTACAGACTAAAGCATTTACAGTATACAGACAGAGCAGAAGACATCATTATTGCTTAATTAAAGGATTGTGTCCAACTAAACACTTTTGGCTAACTAAATCATCACACAAACTGGAAACAAGCAGCGGATATCAAAAACTTTCTGTTTTAACTTTTAGTGAAGTTCTACCAGTGTAATGTTGTGAATCTGAAGTGCAAGTCCCATTAGAGGTGTGTAATAAACATTATTTATCATATGAACAAGAATTTTGGAAACTTAACGAAAAACACAGTGCCAGTATACAGTATAGATGTACAATTAAAGTAACAATTAAAGCAATGATGTAGGCTGTGAACAACATACATCCATGAGTACTGTGTGTGTGTGTGTGTGTGTGTGTGTGTGTGTGTGTGTGTGTGTGTGTGTGTGTGTGTGTGTGTGTGTGTGACTGGGTGTGTGTGTGTGTGAGTGTGTGACTGAATGTGTGTGCGCCTGTTTGTGTGACTGAGTGTGTGTGTGTGTGTGTGTGTGTGACGGAGTGTGTGTCTGTGTGTGTGTGTGTGTGTGTGTGTGTGAAAGTGTGTGACTGAGTGTGTGTCTGTGTGTGTGTGTGTGTGAGAGAGAGAGTGTGTGACTGTGTGTGTGTGTGTGACTGTGTGTGTGTGTGTGTGACTGTGTGTGTGTGTGTGTGTGTGTGTGTATGTTGGTAGGGAACGGTGGAGAAAGAGAAGGAGGGATAGAGGGGGATAGGGACACACACATTACAGACAGAAATGGAGGACACATAAACACACTTTCAGCACAGACAGAAATGGAGGGGAGGCAGATGTGAAAAAAGAGGATGTAGAAAAAGGGAAAAAAAGGTGGAGTGGAAAAGGGGAAGATAGAGAAAGGAGAAGAAAGAGAGGGATGAGAAAAGGAGAAAGAGAGAATGGAGAGATGAGGAAGAGAGAGGGGATGAAAAAGGGAGGAGTAGAGAAGAGAGACAAAAAGAGAGAGGGCAGATGAGAATAGTGGAAGGAATATTTAACACACAAGACACACACCTGCATACACACACGCACACATACTGTACACATGTTCACACACACACACACACACACACACACACACACACACACACACACACACACACACACAAAAGAATGAAAACTGTATTAGCAGATGACAGGTGGACATACCTGTTGGAGGAGGAGCTCATGTGATCTGGAACAAGGAAACTGAGGTACTTGAACAAACATAAAACCCTGGATAGAGGGGCTCAGTGAATGTAGAGTGGAATGTATGCAGGTGTGTGAGTGTGTCAGAAGACACACTATAGAAGGACAGAGTGCCGGCCGGCCAGTCCAGGTAAACTCCTACTCTTCTGGAGTTGGAGGAGGGGGCAGTTAAGTCAGTGTGTTTATTATTGTGCCAGGCAGAGTAACTGTTAGGAGAGCAGAGCAGACTCCAGGACTGGGCATTCCGTCCCATTATGACATCATTACTGTCCCCTTTCCTCTTGATGCTTTTATAGGCCACATCTATTAGAGCCTCACTCCCACTCCACTCAGCCTCCCAGTAGCAGCGTCCAGACAGACCCTCTCTACACAACACCTGAGGCCAGTCAAATCTCTCTGGGTGTTTAGGATATGGCTGCTTCTCATCCACACGTGTCACCTTTCTGTTCCCCTCAGAAAGAGAGAGATTTCTGTTTGCTGTGGGTCCAGTGTGAGTTTACAGGCATCTGCAGACAAGAGGAGAGGAGAGAAATATCCTCATCAGAATATGGGGAGACACACACACACACACACACACACACACACACACACACGCGCGCGCGCACTCACACACACACACACACACACACAGAGAAAGGGAAGATGAAGAGGGAAAAGGAGGGGGAGGAGGGGGAATGGAGAGATGGAGGGAACAGAAAGAGATAAGGGTGAGAGAGGGGGAAACACACACACAAAAACAAACACACAGACATACTCTACACACACACACAAAGACATTCAACACACACACACACACAGACACACACACACACACACACACAGACATACTGTACACACACACACAAAGATATACATACAGTACACACACACACACACACACACACCACAAAAAAAAAAAAAAAAATCTTGAAAAAGCATGAAAGAAATATTATTTTTACCAGGTCACCTACAATTATTTATGAATACACTTTTTGTGGTAAATAGACTCTTATGATTGTAATTCTGACATCATTTTGAGATTCCGACATCATCTTGGCTCATACACACACACACACACACACACACACACACACACACACACACACACACATAAGAGACACACATACATACTGTCGGTCAGATCATGCATGAATTTACAGTAAGAGAAATGGTAGATACACACCTACAACATCAGGTGCTTCTGAGAAGCATCTGAGACTTATGAGAAGCATCAGGTGCTTCTCATTTGAACCAAAAGTCTTTTGAAATGAGAAACTGATGAAACTTGCAGTCTTTAGTGCAAAACTGACTAATACTTTTAACACCACTGTGTCTTCTTCGTCAGATTCATTCTCACGTCATGTGCCATGGCGCCACAATACACACGCGCGCACGCACGCACACACACACACACACACACACACACACACACACACACACATGCCGGACTCCCAAACACTCATCTCAAACTTACATCTCAGCAAACGTGGCCGTTCCCTCTCCAATGAAGCATGGTCAGTTCTGGGGGAAAAAGGAAATTGTTGTTTTTGTGTTGTTTTGTTTGTTTGTCACCTTTATATTTATACCTTTATATATAATTTTGCTTTCAATCACACAAGGATATTCATCTCCTAGCCCTGTTTGTCTGTCTGCTCACATGGATGCCGCATCAAAGAATAAACATATAAATCAATTTAACAGTTAAACAGCAAAAAACTATTAAAACATTGCAAATAGACACTAGGGATTGAACATACCTAAGTATCTCCAGTTTACGGACAGGATCCTCCAGTCTAGCAAATAACATCTTCAGTCCTGATTCTCCAGGATGATTGTAGCTCAGATCCAGCTCTTTTAGATGGGAGGGGTTTGAAGTCAGAGCTGAAGCCAGAGAAACACAACCCTTCTCTGTGATGAGACAATCAGAGAGCCTGAGAGAGAGAGAGAGAGAGAGAGAGAGAGAGAGAGAGAGAGAGAGAGAGAGAGGGGGGGGTCAACTATGGTCATAATGTACTGTAAACATAGTCCAAAAAAACACAGACTGCAAGATTTCAAGATTAAAAAGTACATACAGAACATCATGATAAAGAAGAATATATTTCGGCTCTAATGCATTGAAAAGCAATCACTGTGTGTAAAACCACTGTAGTCACCCCCCTCTCAAATGCATTCTGTGTGGTCCCAGTGCAGTGCTAATGACACAATATTGAGCAGCATTCACAAACTTTTGTTTTTAAACAACAGACAAACAACTAACAACTGTAAGAGCCAGAATTATTACTCATAACAGAATCAGAACTTAGCTGTTCACACCTACTGCAACTAGAATACCAGTTTCCTGAGAAATACATGTACACCTGTATGTCTTGTGTGAGTACTGCACTACACTAGTGGTTCTTCAGTGGTTATCATGAAAAACAAAAACACTCACCTTAATGTTTGCAGTTTGCAGTGGGGACTAGAGAGTCCAGCAGAGAGATGCTGAGTTCCAGAATCTCCCAGGTCATTATGACTCAAGTCCAGCTGCAGCAGGGAGTTTGGTGACTGTAGAACCAAACCCACAATCTCACAAGACTTATCTGTGAGTTTACAGTCAGCAAGTCTGCAAGGGTGTTGGACAGAATAATTAAATATTACACAAATCATCAGTACACATCTCATTGCCTATATTTGTAACAACAGGCTCTCTAAGTTGTGTTTAATCTTGAGCCTACATTTTTGGCACATACTATTCTTCATTGATTTACATTCAGTTAGAGTTGTACTGTTCACATGTTGACAGCTGATGCCAAGTTTTACGTCATGTGTGTCAACTGTCTTTCTTCTCTCTTAATATATGACAAACTTGTCATGTAGTGCTAACCTCCTCCTAGACTGGCATAATTCTTTTGTTTCTTCTGCCCCTACTCACTACAATCATCCCGGCTGAGTGTTGAGCCTCCCGTCCGCCCCTGCCTCCCTGCCATCAACCCCTACTCCATAATGGATGCCGACCAACCTCTCCTGAGCCACATACCAGGACCAGCCTTCCTTTCCTCCCAGAGGCCCCATGATGGATCCGGCCTTGCTGGCCTCCCCTCTCTACTTAAATGATGAACACCACTTGATGATCTCTACCCAATCACTGCCCTACTATTGACTTTAACAGTTGACATTTGACAGTTCTACAAACTATCCTGACGATCACTACCTAAATGACGACAGGTATGTTGAGGCAATGAGATGTGGATCTGCCCAAGGTTTCTTCCTAAAAATGAATTATTAGTAAGTGAAGGGAGTTTTTCTTTGCCTCAGTTACTCATGGGTGCTCACCGTACTGTCTGTAAAGTGCCGTGAGACAAGGTATTGTATTAGTGCGCTGGGGGGGGGGGGGGGTGTCAATAAGTAATCATATAATGAAGAAATTCGGAGGATTCGACGTAAATCAGTCAATCAGCCCTTTTGTTCCAGGTACCTGAATGCTGTCTTTAAGAAAAGAGCGAGAAAATCTGATGTTACATGACAAATAACAAACCGATTTCTAATGCTGACTGAATGGGGCATTATGAAATGAACTTGAGTTATATCATTGTTGGTTTACACAACATTTGCATGAAGGATATGTGGACATTAGTCAGTTTAACACACTAATACGGCATTAACACAAACCCATATAAACGCCTTAAATCGTGAGATCAAGAGCAGTTTCTGGCATGGATGATATGGGCCTTTGCCCAGGGCGGCATTGTCGGGCGGGCATCACGGCCACTCCGAAGCGAGTGCCGAAAAATAAAATCCCGGGCGGCGCAGTTTTCCTTCACTGGCTTTTGGAAGCTTTGTTATGGGATTTGCTGTGTTATGGGTATTTCAATCAAATTAAACTACACAACTAGATGCATCCATGGGTACCATCCATGGGTACTTTCTTGAGAATAAGGGGGTTAAATTTCAGTGTGAAGATTGCCCACATTTTGGCGAGGGAAATATCTTTATCTGGTGTTATTAAAAACTTGGCTTAGTTAGCTGCTGTAGATCCATCTAATAACCAAGAGCTCGTCTTTAGACGTCAACTGCGTTTTTTAATGGGGAGGGCTGCAGAAAGACCTAGGGAACCTTGTCTGTAAATATCAGAATTCTCCGTCGAAAATTGTTGTTCCAAATTGATCCTGAGGGTGGCAGTGTGTCACTTTGGATGTGAGATGAGCATAGATTCATAGGTATGGCCAAGGGAGAAGTAGAGAAAGCTAATGACATGGCTAAATATGCCGCTAGCAAAGTGCAGACGTAAATCGGAGAAATTTAGGCAGTTCACACTCGATCAGAGTATGTGTCACTGCCATAGTAGTTCGAGTAGTGTTCCGATCGTGGGAGATGAAGGAGATCAACCTTGGGCAAACGGAAATAGCAGTTGTGACTTGTTTCAGTGCCCAGCTAGCTCACAGTTCCGGGTCAGGTAAGAATTTGCGAGCCGGATGTTGATCACTGAGTTATCGCTGTCACAGCCTGTAATAGCATATATTTACCTTGTTACAACAATGTCTATTTTATTACCAAAAGCCCCCTGTTACTGTTGTTTTTGTGGTCTTATCAAAGGAAGACATTTTCCCGATGTTTGACGTGCTAATAGACCGAAAAAAACGCGCATCCAAGACACTAACATTGTCAAACAAAACGCTAATTTTCTCCCTTTTTTGATAAAAAACGGGAGTGTTTGGAGAAAGTAGCTTATGTTCGCCTGCTGATTTCTAAGCAATGGAAAGGGGTAGAAACGAGCTTTTTTTCTGGTGAAAGAAGAGAGTCTGCTCTTTCTTGTGGTAGTTTCATTGTTTATGTAGTCGTAACACATAATATTCTGTGGCTCTTTAAAAAACAGTCAAAATTCCCGAAAACCTCTGGCAGTATGGAACGCTCTATTCTGAAAACGGCTGGCAGTCAATGAGTTAAAGGGCACCTTCAGTCATTTCCAACAAGAGCTCGATTGCTCAAGCTACTGTACTTGAGATTAGCCAATACTGAAGACACAAGACATTTTGGTCCAACCATATAGGTTTCCTTGAACAGAGAAGAATCCCTTACAACTAGCCCAATGAGGCAGAATTTTGAACTGTATTTTCAACATAACATATTCCAAATGTCATCACAATAAGATTTTATGGTGATAATAATGAAAATGTATATTATAAGAAAGATATGTTCAACACCAACCTTAATATCTGCAGTTTGCAGTGTGGACTGGACAGTCCCTTTGAGAGATGAGGAGCCCCAGAATCTCCCAGGTCATTGTGACTCAGGTCCAGCTCTATCAGCGAGTTTGGTGACTGTAGAACAGTAGCCACAATTCTACAGGCCTTATCTGACACTTTGCAATCAGCAAGACTGTATAACAAAAAGGGAAAATATTTTATTATTTATTCATGTATTTATTTATTTTGTATTATTTATTCATGTATTTATTTATTTATTTATTTATTTATTTTACTGATGTTGTTCATTCAGTAAACTTTCATGTCCATCTAATTTTTCATTCATTCATTACTCGGAAGTGAAATGGTAAATTAAAAAGAGGTGGTTTCTGGACTTTTCAGAATTGTTTTGTCACTTGCTGAATGAAAATCACCTTCAATTTTGCCTATTTTATAGATGGAAAAGACAAATTAACATAAGTAGCCTAATACAGAAAACTACAAAGTAAGTAGAGTCGAACAGGGTGACCTTTTTTCCCTAGGACAGATCATATTTCTTTTAACTCTCACCTTCAAAAAAAAATGAAGTCTAGATTGGAAAGAGAGACCCTTTAATAATTTGCTTCATTTGAAAACTTGGGCACACACAAACAAACATAAATTTAGATTAATGCAATTTTAGACCCTCGAATTGGTCAAGATTGGGTAAGACCAGGTAGCCTACATTTTCTACATCACTGGGTCACAATTCGTAATCAAATTAGTAGCTTTTCTGAAATGCGATCTTTCTACCGAAAATTGAAAAAATGATTGAATAATGACTGTGTCTATTTTAAAGGAAAATATGTGAATTCAAGTGAATTCAAGCATAGCCCTGTTGAAGAAAGAGCTTGCTAAATGCGCTAGTTAGTGAGTGGAACAAAATAATTTGGTACAGCACAGACCGAACGCAGACCGAAGAAGAACAGGCACTTTACACTGAATCAATGGGACCTGACTGTTGGAAACCGAAAGTAAGATTTGAGGTTACATTGACTCAATGTAAAGTGTTTCGCGTTCGCGTTAGGTCTATGCTGTTCGAAAATTTTTCATTTCATGCGAAATATATTGCTGTTAGAAGGCTTGTGCAGCAGGGCTATGCTTAAACTTGCTCCGGTATTTTCCTTTAATACAAATATTTATTTGATTCCTGATTTAATTGATTTTCTGATTAGTGGTGTTGTTTGTTGTGCAGCAGTTCAAACAGTTCAATAACATCAGTTCAATTGCTGTTGTTTAAAATGTCCTCAGGACCATTGCAACAGAACAGAATTTTTATTTTTTTTTCATTTGTTTTATTTTTATTTTAAATTATACAATTATTGATGATTTTGGTCTTTTAGTGCTGTTTTGCAATAAAGTAAGACCTTAGGCCGCAATAGCACCAAACAGCAATTCTGTGTGTAATCCTGGTAAAGACGAAAGTTCAAAATAAAAGGAGCGTAGGTTTTTGTGTTGTTTTTTTTTTCACTGTTGCAGGCAACCACAGTTTCACTCCACTTATCATAGCCTTAATTTCGCTAATAAGCAAACTGAGGAACAATAACAGAAAATTAGCCTTTGGGGTTATCACAAAGTTGTTAAGGCTAAAGTTGTTATGGAGGTGAAGGGCCCCCATGGCATCTTTGCTTGGGGAATGTGCTACACAAATTAACTCACTTTGACCAGAACCCATCCTCTATGAATGAAAGCTTTGAGGGCGAACATTATTATAGGTGGTACAGGTACAGTCCAAGACCAAAAGCCCTCTGGGATTATAACTTGTTTTTTTTTCACATTTTTCACATTAATGTTTTTTTCACATTTAATCACAGGCTGCAAACCAATTGTTGTTAGAAGACATGCTCATTTATCCACCTCCATCACAAACTCACCGTGCCTTTCTGCAGCACCTCACAGCTGGGACAAGTCTCCTGCGTCCCTCATCTGATGTGTTGTATTTCCTCAGGTCAAGCTCATCCAGTACCTCCTCAGACATCAGAAGCATGTGGGCCAATGCTGAACAGTGAGAAGGGGATAATTTCTTTTTGATGTTTTTCGGTGATGAGAGGAATTTTTGAATTTCTTGCTGCATGGAATGGTCATTCAGTTCAAATAGGCAGTGGAAGAGATTGATGCATCTTTCTGGAGAGATATCCTCACTGTTGAGCTTTTTGATATACTGACATGTTTCTTTGATGCTCTTTGAGGTGTTGTGTAATGTGGTAAGGAGACCTTGCAGAAGTCTCTGATTGTTCTCCAGTGAGGTGCCCATAAGAAAGCGAAGGAAAAGATCCAAGTGTCCATTATGGCTCTCCAAAGCCTTATCAATTGCACTTTTCAGTAACACATGAGTTTGAGTTCTCAGTCCTATTGCTGACTGAAGAGAAGATAAAATAGATTTATCTTTGTGTTCTTCACGTAGGAGGGATTTCAGTGGCTCAAAATTCTCAGTCACATACGAGTAAAACACAAACACAGCTGCCAGGAACTCCTGGATGCTCAGATGCACAAAGCTGTAGACCTTCTTCTGGTGAAGCACAGACTCTGTCTTGAAAATCTCGGTACACATACCAGAGTACACTGAGGCTTCACTGACATCAATGCCACACTCTGTTAGGTCTTTCTCATAAAACATGAGGTTCCCACTCTCTAGATTCTTAAAAGCCAGTTCTGCCAGCTTCAGTAGGATATCTTTCTGTGATCCCAAGAGTATCCTCATATCTTTTTCATATTTTCCTTCATATTTCTCATCCTTCCTGGTTGTCTGGATAAGCAAAAAGTGGATGAACATCTCTGTCAGAGTTTTCGGGATTTTCAGGCAATTTTTCTCTTTCATCATTTTCTGAAGCACAGTGGCTGCAATCCAACAGAAGACTGGAATGTGGCACATGATGTGGAGACTCCTGGATGCTTTAATGTGTGAGATGATTCTGTTAGCCTGACCCTCATTACTGATTCTCTTCCTGAAGTACTCTTCCTTCTGTAAGTCATTAAACCCTCGTACTTCTGTTACTTGGTCAATGTACTGAGCAGGAATTAGACTGACTGCTGCTGGTCGTGAGGTTATCCAAATAAGTGCAGAGGGAAATATATCTCCCAGAAAAAGGTTTGTTATCAGCAGGTCTATTGATGTTGTTTTTGTGATATCAGACAACTTTGTGTTTTGTTCAAAGTTTAGCTTCAACCGGCTCTCATCCAAACCATCAAAAATAAATACAACCTGAAAGTCTTTGTATTCATCATTATTCAGTTCATTCAGCTCAGGATGGAAATCAAGAAGGAGCTTGTGAAAACTATACTTATCACTCCTGATTAAATTCAGCTCACGGAAAGAAAGGGGAAATATAAAATCTACATCCTTATTTGCTACTCCATCTATCCAATCAAGAATGAACTTCTGTACAGAGACTGTTTTTCCAATGCCAGCAACACCCTTGGTCATCACAGTTCTGATAGGTTTATCCTGTCTAGTTAAGGACTTGAAGATGTCATTACAGTTGATAGGAGTGTCTTCTGTGTTTTGTGCTCTGGATGCTGACTCTACCTGCCAAACCTCATGTTCCTTATTCACCCCTTCACTCTCTCCCTCTGTGATGTAGAGCTCTGTGTAGATCTCACTGAGGAGGGTCTGAGTTTCTGATATGATGATGCCCTCAGATACCTTCTCAAACCTCTTCTTCAGACTGGCTTTATGATTCTGTTTAACTCTTCTTAGGACCTCTTCATCTGGTTTGCATTGATAATAGAGCATGTAAAGTGTGATCATCAACTGTACATCAATGACATTTAATGATAAATGATGTTCAATATTTTCAGAAGACAAGTTTTCAGAAGATTAGTTTTTATTTGTGACTGTTAATGTGAGGGTGATAGAATGGAAGAATTATGAAACTCATATTTTTCGCCAATGTTAAAATAGTATGCATCAAAAATATATTTTAACCAAATTTGTAAGCCCAGCTAAATCCCTTATATTTAGTGACAGGATTTGAATGGCCTATTTTTTAGTAAATTATTCTTTCTTTATTTATTGTTAAAATACTTTGAATCAACCATGTTGTATGAAATGCGCTGTATAAATAAAAGTGACTTGACTTCAAATGGCACCTTCTGTAGCAACCATAGGCAGATACAGTACAGTAAATTGAGTCCTTATACCTTGTGTCCTCCTTGTATTTGATGTGCGTTCATGATCAAGAGGACACTGAGGGTCTGAAGATCTCAACACACTGCAACAGAAAAAGACAAATGTGTTAAATGTAATATGCTCTCTCTCTCTCTCTCTCTCTGTAACTGTGTGTGTGCATTATAGTACGGCCGTTATTTATCAAATGTCATCATATCAAACGGAGTGGATTCAAGCATAGCCCTGTTGAACGATAGCCTCGTGAGACCAAACTGATCTCGCAAGCTTCAGGTCTTCACTCACAGCTCAGTCTGGCTACTCTCCATTGACGATAATTTGGAGCAGGTTGCTAAACAAACAAACCAATCAGCGTTGGCTTTGAGGCGGGTTGTGGTGCAGCGCAACGAGAGGCGGGTCTAAAGAACATGTACATATGTTAGTACTTTATATGCTTCGTTGGTCTGATTGGTTGATTTGGCCCGTCTATCACCAACATAGGTCGTGATAGACAGTTGCTTTATCCAATCAGCCAAAACTAAACTAATGAAAACAAAACTAACAAACCAAAACTTCTTCAACGGATCATTCCCAGCATCTGACGGAGTCAGGTTAGTTAGTTAGGGAGTGGAAGAAAAGAATTTAGAACACCACAGACCGAACGCGAATGCAGAAGCGAACAAGCATTTTAAACTGAATCAATGGAATCTGAGTATTTGAAACTGAAAGTAAGATCTGAGGTGCCATTGACTCAATGTAATGTGTTTCGCGTTCGTGTTAAGTCTGTGCTGTTCGAAATTCTTTCATTCCATGTAAAATATATAGCTGGTAGAAGGCTTAGTGCAACAGGGCTATGCTTAAACTTACTCCGGAGCTATCCTTTAAAAGTGTAATTATTACCTCCGCCAAGGAGGTTATGTTGTCGGTCGTGTTGGTTTGTCTGTCTGTTTATCTGTCTGTTTGTCAGCAGGATAACTCGAAAAGTACTGCACGAATTTGGATGAAATTTTCAGACAATGTGTATATTGGGACAAGCAAGATCGGTGATCCAGAACATGATCTGGAATTTATAGTGTCTGTGACCACATTGCCTTTGTGGAGGTCTGAGCTCTCTGAGCGCTTTTCTAGTTACAATTGCATATCAATGTGCATCCAGTACCCACCCCCCACCCCCCCCTAAAAAGGAATGGCAGAAGATTAGCCAATTTTAAGACCTTAAATTAAACTTTAATAGGGTGGGTGAACAAATGACTATTTAAATAATTGTAGGCCTATTTACATGGAATAAGAGGGTTATCATGGCCTTGTTATTATCTGTGAATTCTGCCTTAGTATAGCCAATTCAAAGTTAAAGGTGCAATATGAGTTCCTGCATAATGACATGCTAGCTGTCTGCCCCCTAAAAACATTTTTTTTTTTTTTTTTAATTCCAGTCTCGGGACACAACACAGGGGCTGTGATCGTCAAACAAACAAAACAAAATAATATACAGTAACAATAACATAACAGTGATATCCCACGATGCTAATCGCAGCAAATGCTGACAAACTCTCCAAACACTTCCGAAAACATCTGCCAACGATGTAGTTTGGACTAACATCTTCCTTATTAACCAAATTCTTTCTACAGAGGTACATTCTAGTTGTCTCCGTTTTGGGTAACACAGAAATGAATTTGGTGGTTAGCTCTCACTAGCATAGTGAGCTGTTAGTAAAATGCAGATCTAGAGTTAAAGGCAGGGTCTATCACATTTTTCTGGAGCATGTTAGTCACCTATGGAATGATCAGGAGGGGAAAACGGCATTCAATCATTTTGAGTCAAATGATTGAGCGACGATATGTCTGTTAAGCTCAACTGTCATTTGTAACTATTATTGTCTGTCGCTGTCATTTGCCACATTACACAGCACTGATCCTGTACACTGGAGGTGGAACTTTGACATGAGAATTTAATTTAACTCAAATTTAGCCAATGCGAACGTTACTCTAGGATCTTGAACCCTATAATAGACTTCATAGACAGCCTAAAATGTTAGCATATTTTATTGAAAAACCTTTTGGTGCCATTGGTGGGGAGGCAGCGCTTCCATCGTAGTCTCATAAGAGCCGCCTCTGCTACAGATATCTGTGGAAGCTTTTTTTCTGATGGGTCTGGTTCACGGCTGAAATTAGGTGGGTGTGGCAGGGACTCGTCACTCTTCATGGACACACCACTGGGCACTGGAGATGGAGGCCTGTGTGTGTGTAGCCTGCAAAGACCAAAAACATTTACATTTACGCTTTTATTAAGGCAACAAATAACCATCAATTACATCAGGGCAAGTCTCCCCTAGAGCAACTTAAGGTTAAGTGCCATGCGCAGGGGCACAATGGTGGCAACCAGGATTTGCACCCACAAATTTAAGACAAGTCAGGCTCCACCATGCTACCACCACCCCTGTGTGTGTGTTTGTCTGCAGGGATGCCTGTGTTGGGGATGGTTTGTGTGTGTGTGTGTGTGTGTGTGTGATCCTTTACTTCTTTATCTTAACTCACCCTGCAGTGGTCTGTGTTGCCGTTTTGCTCCTGTTCCCAGGCTCATCCATGTCCTCCTCAGTCTCCATGGTAACACAGTTCTGTACTGCAGACACTGGTCTCAGATCCTCACTGTGAGCTGCTGCCCCCTCAGACTCTGGATTCACTCTGGAGTCTCACTGGGACACAAACTACAGGCAGAAAACTACTGAACATCAGTGCTTAATTTGTGCCGGAATATGCCGGAACAGGATCCCCCACCTCGTCATTTTGACCCGCCCGCGTTCCGGGACTTATTTTGGCTGATCCGCCACCTCTCGTGAATAATAATAATATTTTTTTATTTAAAAAAAAAAAAAAAAAATCATGACAACATTTTAAAATGTATAAAATCAATTCATGAATTGTACAAAATAAATTGATGGATTTTGTTTTCATAATAAGTCTTCATACCTTCATGTATTTATTAATTAAATTCAATGTTACTCGTCGCGGGGGATTTGTTGACAAACCACGCCTCAAGAGGAACAAAACTGAAACTTAAGAATATACTGGCAAATCGAGGAGGTCAGTGTGTCAGTGAGAGGGGCAAACGAATGGTGTGTACTGGTGAATGGTTTTACAAAAATGTCTAAACGACAGATGAGTTTGATGTCCTTTTTTAAGAAAAAGGAAGATACACACACACACACACACACACACACACACACACACACACACACACACACACAGGGGCGCCGATAGGGGGGGAAAGGTTAGGACGATTCTAAGGGCCCAGCACTGGCCAGGGGCCCCTTCAGGGCTGTTAGTATTACTTTAACAGAATTGGCTTGAGTAGGTTTTTGAAATTATATATTTAATTTTATTTGTTCAATTAAGCAAATTAAATATTGTTGTGATATTTTATAATATTTTCCAAGAATTATCTTGTATATAGTCGTTGCACCCCTCTCCCTTTTTACCGAATGGTATGGTCTGAATCTTTCAGCAGCACGCATCTGTAAATGTTTTCATTCCGGCAAAGCAGCTCAGCTGCAAGGTGTTCAAATTCAATTGCTACTGTAGTTGAGCATTGTTTGCCAACTGTGGAAAAAAGGTGCTGAATTGGACTGATGGTGGTGGTGAACATGAAGCCTTGTTGCCCCAAACACAAAAGGACAAGCAGCAGAAATCTTAGAGCGAACGGCGCACGCATTTTAAAATGCAATGGATCTCGCGGTGGGGGCGCATATGTCCAAATTCAGAGTAGCCTACTTCTCGGTTTAATAACTCGGAGAGTTATTCTCTCACAAAAACTGTACAGATATCATTTTAAACTACTTTACCAGAGCTATACAACTGTAGTGCTTAGGCTACTAGTTGTGGTGATAAACGGTGTAAAATTACATGTAATTCATTGTGTAGGCCAGGCCTATTATGGAAACAGTTTTACATCCCAACTTGCCACTTGTGATCATGAGGTTGGCAATCAAATAGGCTACATACATTTAAAAAAAAAAAAAAACAGTGGGAGCCATAAGCCTATCTGTTCTTCTAAGTCTTTATCTACAGTGAGGTTTTTTTTTTGTTGTTGTTTTTTTTGCTACTGTTAATAACACTACTTCACCAATCACAGTTGATTTTGTAGTCTCAAACTGAAGATGTAGCCTATTTGTAAACAGAGAATTGAAATGTTTGTCAAGGAATTCCCTGTGCTATTTAGGCTACTCCTGCAGATTAGGAAGCACAACTTGGTCTAAGCTATGCCTTTCAAGGATTAAGACATTTTCAACAAAACAATTTACAATAAAAAATGTATCAACATAGCAAATTGAGAAGCCAGTCTGCCCCCCCTCTCCCATTATGTTCAGGCTACTGTCAGATTAGCTACAATAGGAAAAGACTGTGTGAATCAAATCAAACTTTTGTTAACTATAAATGTTAACTATAACATTTACTGTTAACTATAAATGCCTCGAGGTGTGCAGTGAAACAATAAGTCTCAAATTTTTAAATAGACTACAAGTTGGGCTCAATTGTAAAAAAAAAAAAAAAAAAAGATGACTGACTGACTACTAACTAACTAACTTAGATAAAAACACCTGCTAAATGCATAAATTTAAATGTAAAACAACAGTTGGCCAACACTCAATCAGGGTCATGGTCAGTATAATTGTCAGTATTAGCCTACCTCACAGAACACTCAAATAACATGCATTGGAATTGGCTAAGCCATTAAATTAATTGCAATAAGATGTGATCTTACAAAATATTAAAATGCACCAGAATGCAGGAAAAGACTATTAATTTTTCAAAAATGTCCTGGGGGCGGACCCCCAGACCCCCCTCAGTTACTCATAAAACGAAGTTTTTCCTTTTTAGTATGATTTTTACAGTTGTTTTAGTTGATAACATGCAGCATACCTAGTGATGTATACTACAGGAAAGGAAGGGCCATCAGGTCAATAGCAGTTTCCAGTCCACCAAAAAACAAATTGCGCTTAAAAATTTTACATAACACAATTTGATAGTTGGTGAAGGGGCCCTAAATTGTACTCTTTCATGGGGCCCAAAATTTCTAGCGGCGCCCCGGTCTATATTTGAATAAACACAGCAACATCAACACTGTGGATTACTTATTGTTAATGTTCATGTGTGATGTTAAATTCAGCTATATTATATGAGCCTCATCCTCACTCCACTCAGCCTCCCAGTATAGCAGCGTCCACATAGAACATCTCTATTCTTGAACTTACCTGGCAAACCTCTACAACTAGAGAAGCAATACCAGTTTGATCAGAAAAGAAAGAAAAACATTTCAGTATACAGTATGAACAAATGGACAAAATATATTAATTCAGCTTATGGTCTTACAACACACATGGAGATGCTTCACTGCATATGACACACTATAATAGGCTAAATATATTACTTGTTTATTGTAAAAATAGATTAGGACAAGATAACCTAATGAGAAAATAAACAGTCTTTTGCACTTCTGTTTTCTGAAACGTGATACTCAAACTGAAGTGAAAGTGTCGATCATTGACATTTTTCTCTTATTTTCCAGTAAACTATTCAATTTCTCACAACTATAGGACACTGGAATCATCCAAAAAGCAAGATAAATGCAATGAATTCGGTATACAAATGTCATATTTTGGTAAAGTAACTCACAGAGAAGATTCTTCTCCATTTCCTTGAAGCTCAGCTCGCTATAGAGAACAGGCCAGACCTGTTCATTTACAGGAATTTAAGGTGTGCTAGTACTGTCAAAAACAAAACAACTCAGCTCATCATGAACATTTAACTGTTTCCTCCCCAGTCATGACAAATTTAGATAAATGTCAGTTATATTACTACAACAGAGAATGTGAATGAACATTGTCAGAATTCAAGTCCCCTTTGATCTTCCCACAAGCTGCATGTTTGTGTTTTAGATACAGTAGATTTATTCATTTTTAATCAATACCTATGAGCATGAAGTCTGTATTACAAGTGCTTACGGTGACATACACTATGTCTGCATTTAATGATACTCTCTTTTCTGCTGACAATTGGTTTGGGTTCTGTAGGTCACCAGCAGCAGACTCAGTCAGGATCAGTTTAGTGACTGTATAGTGAAGCTGGTCCTCTGTAGGATCAACATCAGCAGACTCAGGATCAGTGTAGTGACTGTAGAGTGAAGCTGGTCCTCTGTAGGATCAACAGCAGCAGACTCAGGATCAGTGTAGTGGCTGCAGTGGAGTGAGGATGGTCCTCAGGAGGATCAACAGCAGCAGACTCATGATCAGGATCAGAGGGAGGGTAAGTTTGATGCTATTATTTGCCCTAAACGGCACCTTCCTGGCAGCACTGCCTGAAAGGTACTACCATAACCCTATCCCTGACCCCCTTAACCCTCATTCTAACCCTGCCTTGAGGGTGAAAAACAGACAAAATGGGAGGTGTAGGGATCGAGATGCCCTCATATTAGCCTATTCAGACAGAGAGGCAGAGTTGCCGCTGAAGCCTTTCTATTCTCGGAAAACGCTAGCCTGGGAATTCCCATGCTCCTTTGCTCGCTTATTTCATTTCACTCTGCAGAGGAGCATGGTGACTATGGCCGTTTTTCTCGCTTACTTTCGGTATCCAATCGCAGAACAAAAAGGGATTTGTACGGCCCTCGATTGCATTTTACGTCACGTGGTGGCTCTGGTATTGGCTCCGAGGTATGTACAGACGCTATGATAGACATTCGTAGCGCCCAATAAACGGCTATGGACAATTGTAAACGATGCTTCCGCTACGAGAAATGCAATAGGTAGGTCCCCAGACTAAATATCACTTGTGATTTTAGTTTGGCATTCGCCAGGCTAGGAAAACGCAGAACTAATGATGTTGAGTAATTATTTGTTTCGTCTACCTACCAAATATCATAATTAAATGAACCAATGTTAGTTTTATTTGCTGCATTTTCACAACCATTCTGTCTTTAGAGTTTATAGTTCACCTCAATGACTGCACTGCAGTCTTGGGAAAAAGGACTGTATATAGGCAGTGAGACAGCGCCACCTGCTGGAGGGGTGGAGATTTGTGTTGGCTGGGAGGCTTTTCTAAGTGATGGCTTGCAGATGCTTTGATCACTGAACAAGGAAGAGAGGCTGAACCACACACAGAATGAACAGGATATTTTATTTGGCCATGGAAATGAAATCATCCACTGAAAGGGGGGGGAGAAGAGGAGTTCCCATTGGTTAATGTTGAGTTGACCTGGATTGAAACAGTTTGGTGGGTATCAACTGGAGGTCTAACTGACAACACTCAAGCTGTGTAAAGTCGCATATAGACCCTCTTAAAACTCTCACTGGCACAGTGAAGACAAATTACAATGGTTCCATCACGTTAAATATTAAATATTAAGGACCTTTTTGGTCATTTTTTACTTGTAATTTTCTTGTTAGTCCAATTAAACCTCTCATGTTAATGTAATTCAGTTAATGATAATGTTGTTCAATTCAGTGTTATTTTAGATTGCCATGAAGTTATTATTACTAAATAAAATCATGGTGGGCCAGCATGGCCAAAACTGCCCCATCCCTGCTTCTTTAATAACCTGCACATCAATAAATGCAATAAAAGAGAACACATTGTATTACTTGAGTATTAAAATGGTAAATGATTTGTAAAGTGATGAGCAGGGAGAGCTGAGGGACACTAGAAGCAGCTGCCCAGTGTGAGACCCACTGCTGCTGATAAACTATCTGCCCCCTCAGAAGACATGGCAGCTTGGGGATGGAGATGCTCCCACACACAGACACACACACACACACACACACACACACACACACACACACAAACAGGCTGGAGTGCATTGATGGTGTAGAGTGGCCACAGCACCTCCCTGTGGTTGGCACAGTGAAGGACTCAATGTTCCCATTTTTTTTAAAAAAATAGTCTCAACCATCATATTAAAGACTAAGAATATTTTATTCAGAAATATTAACATGTTTAACCCACACTTACATATAGACACTAAACATCACAAATCCCACAGTCATTCACATGGTCCATGTTGTTTAACTAATCTACGCAAATGTTAGGATGCCAATGGCAATGGAGAATTCTGCATCACTTTGAGCTGTGTAAAAAAGCATTTGTATCATATATATCATCATCATCATCATCATCATCATCATCATCATCATCATCATCATATCATCACAAAATATAGAGAATAAAATATAATGAAGAAATACATCAGAGATTGCAAATAACCTCAAACCAATGATATATAATTGTATAAACAAATTACACCTATGAGTATTTGAACACATCTTATTATACACATGTCTTCATAACATGCGTGTGTGTGTGTGTGTGTGTGTGTGTGTGTGTGTGGGAGAGAGAGAGAGAGAGAGAGAGAGAGAGAGAGAGAGAGAGAGAGAGAGAGAGAGAGTTTGTGTGTGTGTGCGCGCGCATGAATGTTAGGAATGTGTGTGGTGTGTAAGTGTGTCAGAGGAGACGTAGGACAGAGAGCTAAGAGGATCTCGGTCTCCCAGTAGCAGCGTCCAGACAGACCCTCTCTAGCCAACATCTGCAGGGGCAGTACAGAGTATGAGGTGTCACATTCCTTCATACATACAGAGTAACACAGAGAGAGGGAAAGAAAGAGGAGGAGAGGGGACAAAGTAAAACTCCCCCATTAAACTGTGGTGATCATCCTCTCACTAATGTCATAGAGTTTACTGCCAAAAGCCAAACCTCTGATATTGTGTGTGTCCGTGTCTGTGTGTGTGTGTGTGTGTGTGTGTGTGTGTGTGTGTGTGTGTGTGTGTGTGTGTGTGTGTGTAGAGGAAAGAGAAGGATGAAAAAAGGAGAAGAGGGAGAAAAGGAGGGAGCGGGCAAATTCCAGGGGAAAAGGAATGGGAGGAGTAACAGGAACAGGAGGAGGAAAAGTGAGTGAACAGTGGAGGAGGCAAAAAAAGGAAAAGATGAAGAGCAGAAAAGAAGGATGGAACAAAAAGAAAGTGGGTAGAGAGATAAAAGAAGCTCACACACAAATGAAAACTGTTTTACCAGGTGACAGGTGGATGTATCTGTTGGAGGAGGAGTTCATGTGGTCTGGCACAGGTTTACTGAAGAAAAAGTCACAAAATCCAACTTAACCCCTGGGTAGAGGGGCTCAGTGAATGTGGAGTGGAACGTGTGCAGGTGTGTGAGTGTGTCAGAGGAGACGCTGTAGAAGGACAGAGTGCCGGCCGACCAGTCCAGGTAAACTCCTACTCTTCTGGAGCCGGAGGAGGGGGCAGGTATGGTGATGTCTGTATCGGTCTCTACATTATTGTGACAGACAGTGTAAGTATCAGGAGTGCAGGCCAGACTCCAGGACTTGGCATTATGTCCCATTAGGATATCATGACTCTCCCCTTTCCTCTTGATGCTTTTATAGGCCACAGCAATTAGAGCGCCACCCCCACTCCACTCAGCCTCCCAGTAGCAGCGTCCAGACAGACCCTCTCTACACAACACCTGGGGCCAGGAGGACTCAAATCTCTCTGGGTGGTCAAGATACGACTGTTTGTCTTTCGTCCGTTTCACCTTTCTGTTCCCCTCAGAGAGAGAGAGATATCTGTCTGCTGTGTTTGGGTCCAGTGTGAGTTTGCAGGCATCTGCAGACAAGAGAAGAGGAGAGAAACATCCTCATCATAATATCGGGAGACAGATACTGCTTACACACACACACACACACACACACACACACACACACACACACACACACACAACACACACACCTTGGTGAAAGACTCACAAGCCTCTGTAACACCCACAAACGTAATAACTTCCCACAAACGTAATAAACCACAAACGTAATAAAAATATGCACTTTTAAAATGTAATAATCCTGCAAACGTAATAATTTCCCATAAACGTAATAACAGTCGCCTACTGTTAACGTAATAAAAAATTTCCCACAAACGTAATAATTATTACGTTTGCAGGAAATTATTACATTGGTGGGAACATGAAAAAACTTATTACATTACCCTCCCATAAACGTAATAAAACACAGATTTGGTGAAATTATTACAGTTTTATCAGATGTAGGACTTATATTTGTCAGTTAACTTATATCTCTAACCATGTAGCCAGCTGTCAGAGCTTAAAACCTGATACAGTGGCATGCTGCATATGTTTATTCCCTCAATTGTTTTTCTATGCAGCTTTTCCTAAAGAACTACCTGACCCGTGGCATTGAGGATGATGAAATGTTTATGGAATGTTGGAATGTCTCAAGAGCCCACATCAACTTAGCTTATAACCAATGATTTGTGATTTGCCATCCCCATGGTAAAAAATGAAAATGCAATATTATACTGCTTTAATTGCCCCTATCTTTAGATCAGATGTTATGAACTGCACCAAATTTAATGTGTATGATGAACCTGACATCTTGTGGGAATATGAAAAAAAGTCAGAGAATGCACACACATCGGTGGCACAGGTGCTGGACCAAACATACGATAACTGAAAGGAAAACTAAATATAAAATAATAATAAAATAATAATAAAATAATAATAAAATACAAAATATGACCGCCGCTCAGTTCTGCACATTCTCTGCATATATGATGCTTGTCAACTTGTTTGTATCTCTCTCATGTTATAAATGTGTGTCTGCATGAGTGAGTTTGCTTTTGTGTACAAGTATAAGTGTGTGTGTGTGTGTGTGTATGTGTGTGTGTGTGTGTGTGTGTGTGTACCCGTGCGCATGTGTGCTTGTGTGTACAGTATGTACTGTGTGTGTGTGTGTGTGTGTGTGTACCCGTGCACATGTGTGCTTGTGTATATGTAGTTATATATGAGCAATGTAAATGATAATTTTGTAACCCAGTAACTATTCACTTAATAGCACCATCTACAGGTCAATGGTTGTACAGTCATTAAATGTACATATAAATTCATTTATTTTATAGCCCCCCATGGATGAAGATGTCAGGTTCATCATACACATTAAATTTGGTGCAGTTTATAACATCTGATCTAAAGATAGGGGCAATTAAAGTAGTATAATATTGCATTTTAATTTTTTACCATGGGGGTGCAAATCACAAATGACTGGTTATAAGCTAAGTTGATGTGGGCTCTTGAGACCAACATTCCATAAAAATTTCAGCATCCTCAATGTCACGGGTCAGGTAGTTTTTTAGGAAAAACTGCATTTCTTGGGTTTCACAGGGTGGCCACGCAAAGATGGAGTGGCCCCCAGGGACCAAACTAATTTTTTCCGTAAAAGTCTACTGGGGCTACATGCCCACCAAGTTTCATGTGCCCCGGTGTTACAGTGTCCCGGGAATCGTTGACCAAAAATTCAGGAAGTAGATGACGGGAGGAAAAAAAAAAAAAACTTTGACAATCATTATATGACCGCTGCGCTTGCTACGCAGTGGCGGTCATAATAAAGGTCCGCAACACTGTTCGATGCCCCCAAGAATTTAATAGCACAACAACTAGACTAGCACGTAGTGCTATTGAATTCTTGGGAGCATCAAACAGTGTTGCGGACCTTTATTTTCCTTTCAGTTATTTTGTGGGAATATGTCACGTTTTGTGGAATTTCATCCATGGGGGGCTATAAAATAAATGAATTTGTATGTACATTTAATGACTGTACAGTGTACAACCATTGACCTGTAGTTGGTGCTATTAAGTGAAGGGTTACTGGTTTGGGATGATAGGCCTACTGTCTCACACACACACACAGGGCAGAGAATGTGCAGAACTGAGCGGCGGTCATATTTTGTACCACCATGCGGTACATCTAGTTTTCATTTGAGTTGTGTGGAATTTTTGAAGTCAGAGATTCGTACAGTTTACATGTACCAAGCCGAAGCCTTTGTGTGGTCCAGGGTCCACATCTTTAGTAAATTTAGAAAAAATAAAAAATAAAAATAAAAAATAGTGAAGATTTTTTTTTTTTAAGTTAAGCTTTTTTAAGTTTTGATTTAGGCTCAGAGTTCATAAACATTTCATCATCCTCAATGCCACGGGTCAGGTAGTTCTTTAGTAAAAACTGCATATAAAACACAATTGAGGGAATAAACATATGCAGCATGCCACTGTATCAGGTTTTAAGCTCTGACAGCTGGCTACATGGTTAGAGATATAAGTTCACTGACAAATATAAGTCCTACATCTGATAAAACTGTTATAATTTCACCAAATCTGTGTTTTATTACGTTTATGGGAGGGTAATGTAATAAGTTTTTTCATGTTCCCACCAATGTAATAATTTCCTGCAAACGTAATAATTATTACGTTTGTGGGAATTTTTTATTACGTTAACAGTAGGCGACTGTTATTACGTTTATGGGAAATTATTACGTTTGCAGGATTATTACATTTTAAAAGTGCATATTTTTATTACGTTTGTGGTTTATTACGTTTGTGGGAAGTTATTACGTTTGTGGGTGTTACAAGCCTCTTTGATGACGTGTGTTTGTTCATCATCACACACACACACACACACACACACATACACACACACGCATACAGACAGCAGAGGGAGAGAATAAGGAGGAGGAAACTGAAAGAGAAGGAAGAGGAGGATAGATGGAGGGAGCGACAAGAGGAGGAGAGATCAAAGAGGAAGAAGAGGATGAAGAGAAAAGAAACACTTTGTGGACACACACAAACACACATACACTTTTTCTCTCCCTCTTCTACTGACCGCTTCAGACTGTGAATGGACACACACATCATCTTCACCTCTTGCTCTCTTTTTATATGTTGATCATCTCCCTTCCTTGCCTGTTTTACTTGTCCTCTCTTTCTGATCTGTCATGTTTGTGTGTGAGTGTGTGACTGTGTGTGTATTCACCTTTTCTTCCTCCTCTCTATGCCCCCTCCCTATTTCATTGTCTTCCTTTCCCTCTCTTTCTGTTCCTTTCCTAGACACACAAACTCTCTCTCTCTCTCTCTCTCTCTCTCTCTCTCTCTCTCTCTCTCTCTCTCTCTCTCTCTCTCTCTCTACACACACACACACACACACACACACACACACACACACACACACACAAACACATTACAAACATTACACACATTTTTACTCTACATGATTACCCAGTAATAACTTACATCTTAGCAAACATGGTCGTGCTATGTCTAATGTGGCAGGTTCAGTTCTGAAAGATAAATAAAAAACCTGTCACACACACACACACACATCTCACATCTGAAAGTTCTAAATGAAAAACAAACTGTCATACATATGATGGGTTGTTGTTGGTGACATGGTGAAAACATGCAGTTGTTCAGATAATATACTTTACTGGGGTTTATTTCTGAACATACTTAAGTATTTCCAGTTTACGGTCAGGATCTTCTAGTCTAGTTGACAACAGTTTTAGTACTAATTCTCCAGGATGATTGTAGCTCAGATCCAACTCTTTTAGATGGGAGGGGTTTGAAATCAGAGCTGAAGCCAGAGAAACACAACCCTTCTCTGTGATGAGACAATCAGAGAGCCTGAGAGAGAGAGAAAGAGAGAGACTGAGTGAGCGTTCTGGCGCATAATGGATGCTGTGCATCACTCAGGTGCTGGTTAGTGAGGTCCCCCTTCCACTGTAAAGTGCTTTGGGTGTCTTGAAAAGCGCTACAGAAATGTAAGGTGTTGATGTTGGTTATGGTGTGTGTGTGTATGTGTGTATGTGTTGTGTGTGTGTGTGTGTGTGTGTGTGTGTGTGTGTGTGTGTGTGTGTGTGTGTGTGTGTGTGTGTGTGTGTGTGTGTGTGTGTGTGTGTGTGTGTGTGGAGGCTAGAGGGGGTTGGTGGGACTAGTTTAAGTAGGAAACCAAATGAAACGATGCTTATAACCCACCTTAATATCTGAAGTTTACAGTTGAAACTAGACAGTCCTTTAGAAAGAAGCTGTACTCCATAATCTCCCAGGTCATTGGTACTCATGTCCAGATGTATAAGGGAGTTAGGACGCTGTAGAAGTGAAGCCACCATCTCACAGGAATTATCTGTGAGTTTACAGTCTGCAAGTCTGCAAGAAAGTTTGATACAAGTCAACATGGACGTTCTTTAGGGAGAGAGAGTGAGAGAGAGAGAGAGAGAGAGAGGCTGTACATTATGTATGTGACTGTCTACATGATATTACATGATTTCCTTATTTTATAACAAACATTTTAAATGTCTCAAATAAAATGATTTTCTAATTTTCACAAGCAACAACGAGGGTCAAAAGTGGTCAGATCAATGATAAGATAAACCCAATTCTAAACCGTCTAAACCAATTGTAAGGTTCTTTTTTAAAGTTGTTTAGCTTTAGAGTTTCAGTCAGCAGCATTAAGATGGATAAGACTTGGACTTTCTCAGAATTCAAATTCTAAAGTCTGCAAGTCTGCAAGAACTTTGATACTTGTCAACATGTTCATTATTTTGCATCACTTTCAAGCATGATAATAGCAAGTAAATTCACTACTAGAGAGTTGTTTCCTGAATATTATGTAGCATTTAGAATACATACTGAAGTGTTTCAACTTTGCGGTGAGGATCTTTGAGTGTAGCAGATAACAGCTTCTGTGCTGATTCTCCAGGATGATTGTTGCTCACATCCAACTCTTTCACACAGGAGGGGTTTAACATCAGAGTGAGAGCCAGACAAACATAACCTTCATCTGAGAAACCACAGTTAGAAATCCTGAAAGTGATAGACAAACAGCCAGGTGGGGAGAGAGAGAGAGAGAGAGAGAGAGAGAGAGAGAGAGAGAGAGAGAGAGAGAGAGAGAGAGAGAGAGAGAGAGAGAGAGAGAGAGAGATTCTGTATGTAACTGTCTGACAATATTAAATAGATTCACATGGTTTATTTCAAGCAAAAATTGTGGTCAAAGGCGGTCAAGTCAATCAAACAATCAGTTAAAGCTGTAAAAGTTGTAGAAGTGATTAAAGTTTATTTAGGAAACAATTCTCGGAATTCTCTTGCTCCGTCTAAACCCTGTAATCGTGGCTGCAAAAATCCAGTGCTCCCTGTAGCCTTCCACCAACCAGGTTCGGAGGGAAGGATTGCTGCCTGTCTCTGACAACGTGCTTGAGGAGCCCACTGGGGGAGGGACCAGAGTTGCATGAATTTTAATTTTTTTTTTTTTTTTTTTTTTGCCTAAGTAAAGTTCTTTTTTAAGTTGTATAGCCTTGGAGGGACTTTCTAGGCGTGGGAGCCGAGGGGATGGTGTATAATTATGACCGCCGCTAGCGTGAAAGCGTAGCGGTTATATAATGATTGTCAAAGTTTTTTTTTTTTTTTTTTTTCTCCCGTCATCTACTTCCTGAATTTTTGGTCAACAATTCCCGGGACACCGTAACACCGGGGCACATGAAACTTGGTGGGCATGTAGCCCCAGTAGACTTTTACGGAAAAATTTCGTTTGGTGTCCCCCCCCCCCCCCCCCCAAAAAAATGCAGTTTTTCCTAAAAAAACTACCTGACCTATGACATTGAGGATGATGAAATGTTTATGGAATGTTGGTCTCAAGAGCCCACATCAACTTAGCTTATAACCAGTCATTTGTGATTTGCACCCCCATGGTAAAAAATGAAAATGCAATATTATACTGCTTTTATTGCCCTTATCTTTAGATCAGATGTTAAGAACGGCACCAAATTTAATGTGTATGATGAGCCTGACATCTTCTGGGAATATGTCAAGTTTTGTGGAATTTCATCCATGGGGGGTTATAAAATAAATGAATTGATATGTACATTTAATGACTGTACAACCATCAACCAGTAGGTGGTGCTATTAAGCGCAGGGTTATTTGGGATGATAGGCCTAATGTCTCACACACAGTGCAGAGAATTTGCAGAACTGAGCGGCGGTCATATTTTGTGCCGCCATGCGGTAAAGCTAGTTGTATTCTTATCTCAGACAATATATTTGCTTGTGTCAGACCCAAAATCAATAAATAACTTTCTCCTTACAATCATTCAACAAAAAATTCTCTTTTCAATAATTTCAATCTTTCAACTGCCAGATGCAGCACAACACAGAACAGCCATATGAGACTGGGGGTGAACAAGGTGTATGAGTTCTTTACATAAGTTAGGGAATACCACTGAGGTATCCTGATATAAGAAAATATTGGGCCAGGTGGAAGCGAATAACAAACATGATGCAGAAGGCAGAGTGTGTCCACTACCACCAAGTCTATTATTTTTCTATATACAAAACATCGAACACCGTTATCCCACGTATCACCCCGTTGCAAATAAAATGAAAGCAAGTTTAAAAAATAAAAGAAATATACAACTCAACATCAGGAAGGAAAAAATATTCCAGGTCCAGGCACTTAGTTAATCCATCCAGGGTGATGAAGGCTGTAAGGTCGATACACATCAGCGTTTTTGTTGTGTTTTAGTAAGTCCTCAATAAAAATTATTTTTTTCCATGATTAACCGAGTTACTGAACGTGGTTATACTTTTCCTCTCTGATGCTCATTTGAAATTCCCTTCCAAGACCACCAGTTCAGGGAAACCAGCAGCGCTTCACCTAACTTTCAAGATCCATAGGGCTTATCCTTTTCAGAATCCTACTGTTGTTATAGTAACCATTCTTAAAAATATTATGTAATATGAAATAGGTGAAACCTTTGACCATGTCTCAGGTGTCTACAAGAAATAAGGGACACTCTGTCAGCCAATCAGAAAGCAGTATACTATTCCAGCAAGTGATAATATGCAATATAGTTGACAAAATGTCAAACCTCAGTGTCTGAAGCTGGCATTTTGTATAACTTAGTCCCATACAGAGCATCTGCACTCCTTTATCCCCCAGGTTGTTATCACTCATGTCCAGATCTGTCAGAGTTGTTGTCCTTTGCAGGGTTGATGCCACCAATTTACAGCTTGCTTTAGAGAGGTTGCACTCATTTAGCCTGTGTAAATATAAAAACACAACATACGTACAAAAACGCACACAACATGTATAGCCTACTCCTATATGCATTAATACAACTTCTCTTTTAGATAGATCAGTGCTTGTGTTTTCCTAGTATGGCATCACCAATTTCCCCTTAGTTTAGCATAGGCGTTTGTATGCAAGTTGCCAGATAGCAGATAGCGTTTTAGCAACTTTATTTTCCAGTGCCTATGCTAAACTAAGGTAAAATTGAGGTTGCCAGAGCCAGACTAGGACAACACATGCACTGACACCAAAATGCTCTAACCCACATATTTAACTCCAGGTAAAGGGTGAATAACCAATTTTGATAGAGTGGTGGACCATTCCTTTAACCATGCCATGTTCTGAAAACAACAACAACAACAACAACAACAACAACAACAACAGCAACAACTGAAACACTTACCAAACTTTTTTAGAAACTTCCACTAAAGGAATCATTTTTTTGAGCCCTTGTTCAGGGTACTCCTTCAGATGAATATCACCTGGGTACATGAAAAGTTAATTTATTAAATCATTAAAAGAAGAAGAAGAAGAAAAAAAAACCTTCTACTACAACTAATACTAGTAGCCTACTCAAAGTAATGACAATAATAATTTAAAATCATATTACATCCATCAGCATGCTACCTCAACAGAATTTTATAAATTATCTCTACATCTGGTTGTTCACATGCATAGGCCTATCGTTGAGAAACTTGGATCCAATCTGAAGAGCGTTTTTTAATGTGATCAGTCTTTCTCTCATCTCTGCCTGCAGATGAAAACATACCTTCTGTGTCTTCAGTGTTTACTACCAGCTTCCATAGCTTCATTCTCTTCCTCTTCCCTTGAAACAAGAAAACATAGGTCATGATGTATGTCCATGTACTTGTATATTGCCTAACTCCAACCATACAGATTTTCAAACAATGAAACATTTTTTCATTGTGTCTAATTTTGATCACCTCAGACTGGATAGGACAAAATCTATTTGGATGTGTGTGTGTGTGTGTGTGTGTGTGTGTGTGTGTGTGTGTGTGTGTGTGTGTGTGTGTGTGTGTGTGTGTGTGTGATATCTGCTAAAGGCTAACCTGATAATGTATTAACTTCCCCTTAATGTAACATTTCATTAAAATATCAGAATGTCGATTTTTACATTATTGGGGAATGCACCATATTACATTATCAGGTTTTATTAATGGACTTATGAGGGAGTTTTTTTTTTATTAAACTAATATGTTATTGCATTATTAAGTTCTACATACTTCCATTATCATAGCCTCATATTTTCATGATTGCATGAGACAGCATGTAGAATATATGAATACATTTGAATCTGATTCTCCTACCTATGTATTTAATAATAAGAGCCACAATTATCGAAATGATGATAAAGATGGTTAGAGATATAATGAAAGGGACTTTCCAGGGCCGAGTAAATACGCCATCTGCAAAACAAAATACATAAGTACTGTATATGCTTGTTTTTAATATTTGTCGAGTGAGGTAGCCTAACCTGCCATACAGTCGTCTAACTTGCACAATATAGTGAATTAAATAATAAGTGAATTAAATATAAATAAGTTACAACCACAAAAATGCCATTTGCAACTTAAAATACAAACAAATACTGTGCTGCCATTTCAATGGCAAGGGAAGGAACCTGGAACCACAAGTGCATCTCTCCTCTTTTCAAACTCTTGCAGTTTATCTTTCATTAGAAGTTAAAGGTATAATCCGGAGTGAATTTACACATAGCCCTGCTGTTTTATAATGCTAAGCGCTACGGAAAGCCACCTCAATGATCAAATTCTATGCATCATAGACAGAGTTTGCGAAACGGCAGCTAACACTAATGACGCATGTCAAAAACTAAACCGAATCGATTTGCTATCGTTTTGAAATGCCCCATTCTCTTACCGTTAGCTGCCGTTTCGCTATCTAGTCTGCGTCACATGAAATCCAGTGATTGAGGTGGCTATCAATAGTGCTTGGCACAATAAAATAGTAGGGCTACGTGTTGATTCACTTCTGAGTTTTCCTTTAAGGGGAATCTATGCAATAAAATTAAAACCTAGAAAAAATTCTAATTGACTCATTCAAATAAATTGAAGACATAAAATTAGTGATTGTCAAAAATGGTAGTTAGACTACTTTATTTTATTAGACTATTTAAATGTTAGGGATTATCAAAATAGTCTACCGTACAGTAAATGTTAGGGAAGTATCAATCCCTGCCTTAGTCACATAAAATCATGTGGGAAATACGGTAACCAGACAAAGACTAAAAGATTACCTACCTGAAATATGAAAAATTGACACCATCTCAATTCTTCTCTCTGAATCTGTTCTTTCATCATTTTGTGTGAGTCTGCAAACGTAATGCTCTGCGTCACTGTTATATGCCACCAGCCGTCGTTTCACTTTGTAGCCATATGGACTTGGGAACATCTCAGGTGGTTCTGCAGCTAAGAGTCGCCCCTTGCTGTCTAACCACTCCAGAACAGGCTCTGGCTTCCAGCCCTCTGACTCACACACAACACTGATCCCGCCATCCAACCTGACGCCATCCGAAATGATCCGGGGGTCTGTCACGAAATTAGACGAAATTAGACGAAATTTATCATTTTGGCCAGGTGAATCTTTTTTTTTTTTTACATTAGATTCATTTCCTCAATGGACAAAAAAAATATTTTTGATCCTCAGACCTTTTAGGGGATTGTAATTAACATTATATTTTATTTTGAATTGTATATGAAATGTAATAAGTATTGTTGATCACGTGCCATGCCACTAACACATTCCTGTATCAGTCCCCAATGGCAAATTTGATTGGAATATTTTGACAAATCACAACTTTCACCTCTGACAGTAACTTGAACATTAGCATCATCATAATGTGATTCAGACTGAATCAGACATTTGTAGTCTCCCTCATCCGACACCTGGATGCTGCTTAGTTTTAATGAAACATTGCCATTCTTCAGGTCTTCTTTGAACAGAGTTGTCCTGTGTAGGTAGGACTGGATCTGTTTGCTGTTTTGGTCCTTGTAATCTTTATACAGGTGCACCTGCTCTTTGGGGTTCACCCTAAACCACTCCACAGTCATCCCCTCAGCACTCATGTTGGGCTTTAGGGAGCAGGGAAGGATCAGGTCTTCACCCGACACAGCATAGAGAGGCTTGTCTGGACCAACAACCTGGAACAACCCTGTAAAAATAAGGATAGTAAGGGAAGTAAACATATACTGAGATATTTGTATATTGAAATGATCTGTTGTATAACTTCAGCATTACATTTCTCCAGGTTTGTATGTTTTATTTTGCATTCTAAAACATAATCATGTATGTATTATCTTTCTTTTCTTCTTTTTACAGCTTTGAAAAGGACAGACAGATTTTTGGGGGTATGCTACTGTTCATTTCACTGCGCTGCAGTGTAAATTTGCAGAAAATGAAACTTTAAGATTCTCCCTCATCTCAGTGAGCCTTCCTGAAATATGTTCTCATAAAAGTTGGGGGATCAACATTAGAGGCATGGCAATGCCAGTGCCATTGCAAACTCAAGGCTCCGCTAGAACAACCCTGTTCAGAACCAACCATTCTAAATACCAGTTCAAAGTAGTGCTGATGTAAACAACAGCAAAGGTGTCCCTTACCTGAACTCTGTATGGTAGACCTACTGCACTGGAGAAGAAGAATCACACAGAGACACACCAGGGGCTTGGGTGGAGAGCAACGCACAAACATCATCACTGGGGAAGATTGAAATAAATTATGATGAACGTTTACATTTACCCTTCAAGCTTAAAAAGTTACCTCTCATAGCTGCTCCATTATTTCAAAGCCAACACCGTGCACCAGGCAATTCAGACTAGTCTTGTCTGGTGCTTCAAGAAGACCCTGTTCTTCAGTTTGGATAAATATTGTCTGCTAAATGGAAGAGTGTGAAAGTCATGTGAGCTGAGTTTGTTGAAATGAGACTTTGTAGTCATTAGCACCTAGAGTACACTCTTTCTTTGCCTCATAGGTAAACCTATGGAGGTTTATCATGCACTCCTGCCACACACTTCTTTTTCTTTTTTAGATATCATAACAGCCATTTCAATCCTTTCCTCCAGCATAGATTGTATAGTAATGTCAATAGCCAATTTAAGTGCATAAAATCATCTCCAAAGGATGTCCTCAAAATGCTGCAGCTCATACATACAGGTATGCAATTTGCTGTTATTCATTGCAGATTTCTTTAACAATAGAGTTCCACCCTCAGTCTTTCTCTATCAGGACAACCGTTGGCAATGTCATGTGCTGTAAATGCATGAAGAACAATTTATATGACAGAATTGTTCAAATTCAAACTATAAAAGCAGCTGACTGAGAGCCCATAAAATCAGAGGCCTGTGATTGGTTGTTCTACTCTGTCAGTCTAAAGTGGAGGTACAGCTGGACCTGCCTTTAGAGTGAAGTCATGAATACATTCATGTGTTCACAATTCAACGGTTCTATGATATTTAGACACTTCTTTCCTTTTCTCTCAACTTCCTCTCATAATCAATAGGCCTAATCAAATAATTTGATTATCTCTTCTCTAATTATGATATTTCTTACTTGGTACCGACTGCAGACAGAAGTTTGCTGGACTGCTTGTTTTGAGTGGAAGATGTTTCCATTGAAACAACAAATTGTATACAGTAGGCAAGAAATCAGCACAAGGACAACACTCATCGCTTTAAATGAAGCAGTTAAAATAATGACTCTTGTTACTGGACTGGAGTCTGTTAACGAACTGCATGTTGTTTATGAATCCAGACAGCACAACCAACACCTTTGCTGAGAATTTTTGTTTTTATGTAGGTTTACAATAGGTCAAACCAGTGACTTTTTTTTCATTTTCATTTCGAACACGATTGCAAATTCTAGTTCACAACAAAAATATTTGAATCCACTCACCTTGAGATCACCTAAGAAACATTCCTCCTGTACTGGCTGTTTTGTTGTGAACTTTGTTCTTGTAGGAGTATATTTTTACAGCTTAGACACAGTGCATCCTAAAAGGATTCACAACCCTTTTTATAACGACTTTTTATTGCATTGTAGACGTCATTCAACTTTTTCTCTTCTCAATGTAGACCCAGTACTCCATAATGAAAGCAAAATTATTGCAGAAGATTTTTTTTTTTTTTTTTCAAATGAACAAAGCCAGAACAACAACCAAATACAATGTAGATACATACAATACTTAAATAAACTGACATAATCATGGGCACAAGTATTTACACCCTGTGTTATAAAAACTGCTAACTAAATTCTGGTGGTCTCTTTGAGATAAGTCTAAACCCTCATTACTGTGCTAATTAAATTGTTTGATAAACCGAACTCAATTGTGGGCTGAACAACGCTGCTATCTTTCAAACTACTTCTGGATGCAACAGGATAGACTATGGCCAATCGCATGAACGAACAAGATCGGCGAAGCCCGCCCTAAACACATAGAGCGTTATGATTAGATGTCGCCAAAGGCGTCATCCAATAAAATTCCCTATATCTTGCTACTAGACATACTGAACAAGTTAATTTTACGCTGCTAGGGTACGTCTAGATTTCTAGGCTAATCAAATCCCATAATCCTTTGTTGAAATACAAAGTCAGAGCCCTTTTGGACTGGGAAATGTGAAATGATGAAAATTGCGTGTCCAGAGTCCAGAGTCTCAGTGATATAACTTTGTTACGGTAAGACAGAGGGTCATGGCACATGGTTTCGATTAACGTTTTATTCAGAATTACTATGGCTGGCTGGCAAAACACATTCAACATACACTTACAGTACAAAGTACAAGAGAGAATATTATTTATAGTATGTATTATACTGCATGTATACTAGTATGCAAAAAGAACACATTCAACATACACTTAAGGTACAAGAGAGAATGTTATTTATAGTATGTATTATACTGCATGTATACTAGTATGTATACAGACACACAAATTGAGCAAATAAATAAACCTATAGTGCAGAGGATTCACTTTGTTTATCATATTTTCATCAGTTCACATACACTCCTCTTCCTCTGGAGAACAGGAAGAATGTCTAATGAAGACCAGAGAGAAAGAGAGGAGAAGAGATGAGGGCATAAAGATATGAAGGGAAAGGGGGTAGAGAGCAGTGAGGAAGAGGAAAGGAAAGGGGGGACATGGAATGGTGGAGAAAGACAGA
>JAODXP020000036.1:533998-573998 GCA_027497455.2 Sardinella longiceps | reverse complement strand
AGTTAGCAGAACTTGAAATTTCAAAGTCAACCGATTTCACTGGTTTTCTCGAGTTAGAGAGCATAACTTTATTTTTCAAGTTGCCAGGACTCATTAAAGTAAGTAAACACTACTTACTTTAACTACACAGTCATTTGTTCTACCAACTTAAAATTCCTTGTTCTGCCAACTTGAAATTTCAAGTCAAGTGATTGGTCTTTGTACAAAAAAAGCTGTCCTTACTGATAGATCTTCAGGGTGAGAGCGCATGGGGATTGAACCATCAACCTTAGAGTTCCAAGTCTGAAGCCCTATCCATTAATCTATGCATAGCTTACTTTCTTCCTAAATAGTAATGCCATATTTTTAATATAATTTTAAAAAGCATACACTACAAAAGAAAAGTTTGCTGAACTTAAAATTCAAAGTTAACCAATTTCACTGGCTTTTTTAAGTTAGTCCAACTTCAGAGTGCAGAACTTGATATTTCAAGTTGCCAGGACTCATTAAAGTAAGTAAACACTACTAATTGTTTGTTCTACCAACTTAAAAATCCTTGCTCTGCCAACATAAATATCTTTTTTTTGAGAAACTAGTGATTGCTCTTAGTACCAAAAAATGCTGTCCTTATCAACATATTTTCAAATAGTGAGCACATACGGATTGAACCAACAACCTTGTGATTTCAAGTCTGAAGCTCCAACCATTAGTCTATGTATGGCTTCATCTGTATACCTGCTCTAACCATAAAACCAAGGCTGATAGCCTGTGCATTTGGATGTGCATGGCATCCTTTTTAAATGCTTTTACAACTGTGATAACCATTCATACCAAAGCATTTTCTTTCTTAATTCTATGACACTGAAGAAATGAATTAAATAAGATTAATGTCAAGTTAATTTTAATGGTCACTTGGAGTCACACTTCCTGGAGCTAAGCTCCCACTGGCTCTAGCGCAAGTCAACACTCTCATGACAGAGGTGTTTCAGAGTTACGTCCGAGAATTATGGGTACCAGTATTTGTCCATTTTAAAGAGCTTATGAAATGAAAATAAAATGTTGGAATTTCACACTTTTTGTTCCTGATTTCAAAGGTTCCAAGTCTTGTGATTAAAACGAGATATTGTCTGGGTAATAATTTATCCGGGAAGTCATGTTAAAAACGTGCTCAAAAAGAGCAATATTTTGTCTTTTTGTGCGACATGCGTGACGTCATAGGGTGGACACGCTCCAACTCCAAGTTCTAGTAGTAGACCAATTTGAAATGGTGGTGTCTGGCTACTAAAGCAAAGCAAGGTGAAAAATATTGTGTTGCTGGGGGGCCAAATAGTGCTAGTTGCAAGAATAGTAGATTACTGTAGGCATCTCTCTGCACAATTTTCCGAAAGGCAAGGAGAAGGCTAAAAGAGAGCACTGTGGATACAGTTTGTATGGAAGCATCAGCATGAAGTGACCTCAACATCGGTGTTGTGCTCCATACGTATTTCCACCCCTCCTGTTTTACCAAGAATGTGGAAATCGCAGGCATGGTTGGGAATAGGAGACTTCTATTACCACAAGCAGTTCCCTGTAGAGATCTCTGGTGTGCCACTGCCGACGGAGATAGTCCCTCCAACTGCTCGGGCGCAACGTGAGTCTGACCGCCACATTACCAGAGATAGCAGTGCTATAGATTATATTCCTCTTCTAAGCACTCTGACATTAGCCTGCCTTGTAACACCCTAGTACTAAGCCTAGCTGTACAGTGTTGCCAGAACCAAACACGAAATTTGAGTTTCTGTTGGGTTGTTTAGCTTGGAAAGGTAGTGTGTAACTTGCATCCATCTCATAGGCATAGTTGCGCGGCATAGCCCGACCGATCCCTAAACCAAGTAACGTTAGCATACCGGGATCCAATACCACTCTGCTAAATGGCCTATCTATTCGTCCCGATACTGTAGACCCTGAAACGGAGTATGTTTAGAGATTAGTGTCGCTGTACAGCGATGAGACTGTCCTAGATCTTGTATTTGAGCGTTAGTATGATAGTGTCGGTGTGGTACCTAGCTGCTAATCGGTTAGCTAAGTGTTACGTTTAGCTTATTGATATGTAGTAACCAACCTTAGAAATGTAGACTATTCAGTCCTTCCTTCCAGCTTTTCTCAGGTAATCAATATGTTGCTTATTTCTGGACATCATAGTTAGTATGTATAGACTTTGTACATCTGGTCCCTAGCTTGGTTTGTCTGAAATTTAAGTCGAAATGCTTTAGAAGTGTTTGTATGTTAGGCGCTAACGTTACATAGCTTATCCGCATGTGAAAGAACTGGCCACTACATGCTGCATTTATAAGTTTGTCGATCTCATTCAAGTTATTTAAACATAAAACGGATACCATAGTTAGTATTAATAGACTCTGTACATCTGGTCCCTAGCTTGGTTTGTCTGAAATTTAAATCGAAATATGCTTTAGAAGTAACGTTACATAGCGTAACCGCATGTGAATGAACTGGCCACTACTGTATGGTGCTTTTATACTTATCGATCTCTTTCAAGTTATTAAATAAAAAAACGGACATCATGGTTAGTTTTAATAGACTCTGTACATCTGGTCCCTAGCTTGGGTTGTCTGAAGATTAAGTGGAAATATGCTTCAGAAGTGTTTATGAGATATGGGTCCATCAAAGGTTGTTTTCGCAGCCAGCCCAAGGTTATTATAATGAAGCGTGTCCACCCTCTGACGTCACGGCCCAATGATTAATGTCGCACCAAAAGCACACTTTTAAGTTGCCGTTTTAACAAGTTCTGCCCCGAAAATTTATATTAAGTTGGATTGAAAGTTTCAGAAAAAGACAAAAATTTCATGTGAACAATAGATGGATTTTCATTTCATAAGCTCTTTAAATTCAAATATTTTCTTACTGTTCATTTTCAATTCAAATATTGTCTTACTGCTCAGTGTGGTTTCTCAAAAAGTAGGCAAGATTGAAACTGATGCCAAATTTAGGATAAAGTTTAGATTATTGGTTGATTTTCAGGGAAGAGCAAGGGTAACTGAGAAGCCCTTTCTTAAAAGACAAATGATGATTTCAAACTGGAATTCATAATTTTCAGCTGAGCTCAAAATTCATCATTTGATTGCTCCAGCAAAGGTATCACTGAAATTTGGACATGCTCCAAAAAATGTGTGCCTGAAGAAGCAAGTAAACTAATCTTAGTTGATTAGTTTAACCTGAGGTTGCACACTTCCAAGTGCAACCTAGTTTAAGCGAAGGTTGCACACTTCCTAGTGCAACCTAGTTCAAGCTGTGGTTGCACACTTCCTAGTGCAACCTATTAGTAAATATAAAAAGATTTACAAATAAATGTGATTTTTGGTTAGCATTACAATCCAACCCTGATTGGAATGATTATATTCACACAAAGCCTTACATAAGCAGTGTTTTTTTTAATAGAAACATCATGCCATTATCACATCTCCCAAACCTAATATCTTGAGTGAAATAATTAGCTTGTTAAGATGATTTTGATTTATCACTGATCTGAACACCTGCGGCTTTGATGTTCATTCATTGTCAGCAATAATATTTTAAATATCCAAACAAGCTTTATCTTTTACCTTAGAGATCATACCTACAAGGATAAGTAAATTGTGGATAGTCATCTCCATGATGGTGTGTCATAATAAATATAATTTTTAATACAAAGTGTAACACAGTACTCAAGTAGCATGATGGTTATACTGTGCAATTTATAGTGTTAACAATTGTTCATCTACTCATTGATTCTTCACAATTACATTTCAACATGGATAAACATGATTGAATTTATGTGGAAGGTGAGGGATTCTGGGACATGTCAATTTGACATCAAGGTTGTGGCAACTTAAGATGCTGTGTTCTGACTACTTATTTTAATGAGTCCTGGCAACTTGAAATATCAAGTTATGCACTCTGAAGTTGGACTAACTTAAAAAAGCCAGTGAAATGGGTTGACTTACAATTTTAAGTTCAGCAAACTTTTCTTTTTTAACAGTGTGTTAACTTACTTTAATGAGTTGGGCTAACTTAAAAAAGCTAGTGAAATCGGTTGACTTTGAAATTTCAAGTTCTGCTAACTTTTCTTTTTTTACAGTGCAGGCTCTCTAAGTCGTGTTTTAATCTTGAGCCTACATGCTATTCTTCATTGATTTAAATTCACAGTTAGAGTTGTACTGTTCACATGTTGACAGCTGATGCCAAGTTTTACATCATGTCTGTCTTTCTTCTCTCTTATCTCCCTCTCCTCACTCTGACATGTAATATACAGCAAACTTGTCATGTAGTGCTAACCTCCTCCTAGACTGGCCTAATTCTTTTGTTTCTTCTGCCCCTACTCACTACAATCATCCCGGCTGAGTGTTGAGCCTCCCGTCCGCCCCTACCTCCCTGCCATCAACCCCTACTCCATAATGGATGCCGGCCAACCTCTCCTGAGCCACATACCAGGACCAGCCTTCCTTTCCTCCCAGAGGCCCCATGATGGATCCGGCCTTGTTGGCCTCCCCTCTCTACTTTTATGATGAACACCACTTGATGATCTCTACCCAAGCACTGCCCTACTATTGACTTTATCCCAACCCTCCATTTGATTGACAGTTCTACAAACTATCCTGACAATCACTACCTAAATGACGACCTCCACCCAATGAACTCTATGCCACCCAAGTCATGACTCCATACCCTGAATCTTCTACTTGATTGACTGTCCCACAAACTACATTTTTTGTACCATCTTGTAACTTTGACAATATTCTGCATTCATGCTTTTACTCTGACTGTACCGACTGTACTGGTACTAGCCACCCAACAGGTATGTTGAGCCAATGAGATGTGGATCTGCCCAAGGTTTCTTCCTAAAAATGAATTATTAGTAAGTGAAGGGAGTTTTTCTTTGCCTCTGTAACTCATGGGTGCTCACCGTACTGTCTGTAAAGTGCCGTGAGACAAGGTATTGTATTTGTGTGCTGTACAAATATAATTGAATTGAATTGAATTGAATTGAATTGAATTGAATTGTATTGAGATCACATACTGAAGCTCTTCAGGTTTGTGGTGAGGATCATTCAGTGTAGCAGATAACAGCTTCTGTGCTGATTCTCCAGGATGATTGTTGCTCACATCCAGCTCTTTCACACAGGAGGGGTTTAACAACAAAGCCAGAGCCAGACAAACATAACCCTCATCTGAGATACCACAATTATTGAGCCTGAAAGAGAGAGGTAAACAGACAGCTGGGGGGGGGGTCTATAAGTAATCATATATAGTAATCATGTAATGTTTAAATTATCTATTCACTTAAAGGAGAAATTCGATGTGAATCTCTCAATAGCCCTGTTGTTCCAGGTACCTGAATGCTGTCTTTAAGAAAAGAGCGAGAAAATCTGATGTTACATGACAAATAACAAACCGATTTCTAATGCTGACTGAATGGGGCATAATGAAATGAATTTGAGTTATTATATCATTGTATCATGGTATATCATTGTTGGGCGGGCATCATGGCCACTCCGAAGCGAGTGCCGAAAAATAAAATCCCGGGTGGCGCAGTTTTCCTTCATTGGCTTTTGGAAGCTTTGTTATGGGTATATTTGCTGGGTTATGGATCTTTGAATCAAATTAAACTACACAACTAGATGCATCCATGGGTACCACTTGTAATGTACTTTCTTGAGAATAAGGGGATTCAATTTCAGTGTGAAGATTGCCCACATTTTGGCGAGGGAAATATCTTTATCTGGTGTTATTAAAAACTTGGCTTAGTTAGCTGCTGTAGTTCCATCTAATAACCAAGAGCTCAAAAAATAACACAAAACAAAAACATCACTACACATTATGATGTAGACCTATAATTTAAACAGAATAGTTTTCTATCACCCATTTGCAGAAAGTGATCAGTAAAGGGCACCTTTGGTCATTTTCAACAAGAGCTCGATTGCTCAAACTACTTGAGATTAGCCAATAATGCGCTCCGCGCGCGCATTAGGAAACACCCTGGGGCTGAGCCCAGGTTGTCCTTAAAGTCTAGAAACGCCCCTGGCCACCATTCTACAGGACTTATCTGACACTTTGCAATCAGCAAGACTGCATAACAAAAAGGAAAAATATTTTATTATTTATTCATGTATTTATTTATTTTTGTTCTCAAATTTTACTGATGTTGTTCATTCAGTAAACTTTCATGTCCATCTAATTTTTCATTCATTCAATACACGTAAGTGAAATGGTAAATGAAAAAGAGGTGGTTTCTGGACTTTTCAGAATTCTTTTGTCACTTGCTGAATGAAAATCACCTTGAAAATCACCAATTTTGCCTATTTTATAGATGGAAAAGACAAATTAACACAAGTAGTCTAATACAGAAAACTACAAAGTAAGTAGAGTGCAACAGGGTGACCTTTTTTCCCTAGGACAGATCATATTTCTTTTAACTCTCACCTCCAAAAATGAAATATTGTGCAAGTCTAGATTGGAAAGAGAGACCCTTTAATAATTTGCTTCATTTGAAAACTTGGACACATGCACACAAAATATAAATTTAGATTAATGCCATTTTAGCCCCTATGATTGGTCAAACCAACACAGTGACTGTCAGCTGTGCCATCAATGGTTGTGTTTGGGTAAGATCAGGTAGCCTACATTTTCTACATCACTGGGTCACAATTAGTTTACTTTCATATGAATAATCAAATTAGTAGCTTTTCTGAAATGTTATCTTTCTACCGAAAAATGAATAATGACTGAATAATGACTGTGTATATTTTAATACTAATATTCATTCGATTCCTGATTTAATAGATTTTCTGATTAGTGGTGTTGCTAGTTGTGCAGCAGTTCAATCAGTTCAAACAGTTCAATCACATCAGTTCAATTGCTGTTGTTTAAAATGTCCTAACCCTTTGGTCACACGACAGGGCAACTGGGCGATTTGAACAAGCAACTCAGTCGCCAAGGATGCGTTGACTCGTTTGAAGTTTGTTGCATCTGGTAGCTACAACGTATATCGCCACATATGTATTTCTGCGTTACAAAACCGATGTTTTCAGATTAATCTTACCTCATTTGCCGCCTCTTTTTACAAAATATCACTCACTCTCTTAGGGAAAAGAGGGCTACAACAGAATCAGAACTTAGCTGTTCACACCTACTGCAACTACAATACCAGTTTCCTGAGAAATATGTCTTGTGTGAGTTAGGGCTGGGACGGTAACCGCATTACCGCTATACCGCGGTACGTGACGCCTACCGCGGGTATGAGCACGTCACCGTCATGACCGGCAAAAAAAAAAATTATTTAAACATTGGCCTGTATATGTGGGGATGTCTGCACACTGATACTCAGTGAGAAGAAAAAAGTGAAAAAGAAGAGGTCTCTCTCTCTCCAAGTAGCCTACAGCTCGCTGCGGCCTGATCCTTCTCTCTCCCTCCTGCTCACACACACGCAAGCTGCCCGGCCCGGCCCCCCTTCACACACATGACATTTTTAAATCCTCTACAGCGCGAAAAAGTCCCACAAATGCAGCGCTGATGAGCCTGTATCAGAGTAAATGTTCTTAGTTTAACATAGCCTAGGCTATAGGCCTGCTACTACGCTATTTGAAATAATATTTCGAGCGGCGCCATCTCTGCCGCTCTCACTCTCCTGCTCACACACACGCAAGCTGCATCGGTAACCCCTTTACACACCTGACATTTTTAAATCCTATACAGCGCGAAAGAGTCCCACAAATGCAGCGCTGATGAGCCTGTAGGCTATCAGAGTAACTTTAATAAGTTAACGGGTTCTGCTTGTATGCAATCGGAGGACAAATGCCGCCTTAGCTTGGAAATGGTTTAGGTAGAAGGTGATCGCGTTTAGAAAGGTTGTCTAGTGTAAGAAGGTCATTTGAAACATTGCAGCTGTTCATTTAAGAAAATGACAGCTCCGAAATGACGGTGCTTTAGTTTGAGGTAGTGATAATAATAAAGAAAGATCACCATCACCTTATCCGTTACCACTGATGACCCTTCCTAAAATGTGGAAATGTATTTCTCAAAGCTAAGCCCAAGCGGAATGTTTTCTGATGGACTACAATACGATGAAGCAGACAGAATGCATAAGACGCAGCAAGTTGTAACCTCGTGCCAAATGTTTAATTGGTTAACTAGGCCTACTAACAGTAGCCTAATGAAAAATTAAGTGAGGGTAATCATTTGTTCACTTCACACAAAAACATCTTGGACAGATTTGACAAATTGTAGTAGTGTCTAATCCACTGTCTACTGTAGGCTAATTTAGAGATTAGCTTTTTTTTTTTTTTTTTTTTAATCAACCAACATTTTTCTTTGTTGTTGATGTGGCGGGCTGGTCCCAAAAAAGGTGAACCATGCCTGTGATTGGTTACTGCTCTTTGTCAATCGCGTACGACTTCTCAAAATATCTGACATGCTAGATGTTCCCCGACAACTTGAGACAAATCGCGTTGGTAAGGAGTTCACACATTGTTTGGTCCCGACTGACCTACAAGGCATAAATATAGCGGTATATCGCAAAACCGCGGGAATTTGTTGATTACCGACCGCGGTAAGAAAAAATCCAAACCGGCCCAGCCCTAGTGTGAGTACTACACTACACTAGTGGTTCTTCAGTGGTTATCAGGAAAAGCAAAAACACAAACCTTAATGTTTGCAGTTTGCAATAGGGACTAGACAGTCCAGCAGAGAGATGCAGAGTTCCAGAATCTCTAAGGTCATTGTGACTCAAGTCCAGCTGCAGCAGGGAGTTTGGTGACTGTAGAACCAAACGCACAATCTCACAAGACTTGTCTGTGAGTTTACAGTCAGCAAGTCTGCAAGGGTGTTTGACAGAATAATTAAATATTACACAAAGCATCAGTACACATCTCATTGCCTATATTATGTAACAACAGGCTCTCTAAGTCGTGTTTAATCTTGAGCCTACTATTCTTCATTGATTTAAATTCACAATTAGAGTTGTACTGTTCACATGTTGACAGCTGATGCCAAGTTTTACATCATGTGTGTCAACTGCCTTTCTTCTCTCCCTCTCCTCACTCTGACATGTAATATATGACAAACGTCATGTAGTGCTAACCTCCTCCTAGACTGGCCTAATTCTTTTGTTTCTTCTGCCCCTACTCACTACAATCATCCCGGCTGAGTGTTGAGCCTCCCGTCCGCCCCTGCCTCCCTGCCATCAACCCCTACTCCACAATGGATGCCGACCAACCTCTCAGGAGCCACATACCAGGACCAGCCTTCCTTTCCTCCCAGAGGCCCCATGATGGATCCGGCCTTGCTGGCCTCCCCTCTCTACTTAAATGATGAACACCACTTGATGATCTCTACCCAAACACTGCCCTACTATTGACTTTATCCCAACCCTCCATTTGATTGACAGTTCTACAAACTATCCTGACAATCACTACCTAAATGACGACCTCCACCCAATGAACTCTATGCCACCCAAGTCATGACTCCATACCCTGAATCTTCTACTTGATTGACTGTCCCACAAACTATATTTTTGTACCATCTTGTAACTCTGACAATATTCTGCATTCATGCTTTTACTGTGACTGTACCGACTGTACTGGTACCTCACTCGCCACCCAACAGGTATGTTGAGCCAATGAGATGTGGATCTGCCCAAGGTTTCTTCCTAAAAATGAATTATTAGTAAGTGAAGGGAGTTTTTCTTTGCCTCTGTAACTCATGGGTGCTCACCGTACTGTCTGTAAAGTGCCGTGAGACAAGGTATTGTATTTGTGCACTGTACAAATAAAATTGAATTGAATTAATTTGAATTGAATTGAATTGTATTGAGATCACATACTGAAGCTCTTCAGGTTTGTGGTGAGGATCATTGAGTGTAGCAGATAACAGCTTCTGTGCTGATTCTCCAGGATGATTGTTGCTCACATCCAGCTCTTTCACACAGGAGGGGTTTAACATCAGAGTGAGAGCCAGACAAACATAACCTTCATCTGAGATGCCACAGTTACTGAGCCTAAAAAAGAGAGGTAAACAGACAGTTTTTGGGGGGGTCTATAAGTAAATCAGTAATCATATAATGTTTAAATTATCTATTCACTTAAAGGAGAAATTCGATGTGAATCTCTCAATAGCCCTGTTGTTCCAGGTACCTGAATGCTGTCTTTAAGAAAAGAGCGAGAAAATCTGATGTTACATGACAAATAACAAACCGATTTCTAATGCTGACTGAATGGGGCATAATGAAATGAATTTGAGTTATATCATTGTTGGGCGGGCATCATGGCCACTAAGAAGCGAGTGCCGAAAAATAAAATCCCGGGTGGCGCAGTTTTCCTTCATTGGCTTTTGGAAGCTTTGTTATGGGTATATTTGCTGGGTTATGGGTCTTTGAATCAAATTAAACTACACAACTAGATTCATCCATGGGTACCACTTATAATGTACTTTCTTGAGAATAAGGGGGTTCAATTTCAGTGTGAAGATTGCCCACATTTTGGCGAGTGAAATATCTTTATCTGGTGTTATTAAAAACTTGGCTTAGTTAGCTGCTGTAGTTCCATAAAATAACCAAGAGCTAAAAAAATAACACAAAACAAAAACATCACTACACATTATGATGTAGACCTATAATTTAAACAGAATAGTTTTCTATCACCCATTTGCAGAAAGTGATCAGTAAAGGGCACCTTCGGTCATTTTCAACAAGAGCTCGATTGCTCAAGCTACTTGAGATTAGCCAATACTGAAGACACAAGACATTTTGGTCCAACCATATAGGTTTCCTTGAACAGAGAAGAATCACTTAAAACTAGCCCAATGGGGCAGAATTTTGAACTGTATTTTTAACATCTTAACATACTCCAAATGTTATCACAATAAGATTTTATGGTGATAATAATAAAAATGTATATTATAAGAAATACATGTTCAACACCAACCTTAATATCTGCAGTTTGCAGTGTGGACTGGACAGTCCCTTTGAGAGATGATGAGCTCCAGAATCTCCCAGGTCATTGTGACTCAGGTCCAGCTCTATCAGCGAGTTTGATGACTGTAGAACAGTAGCCACAATTCTACAGGCCTTATCTGACACTTTGCAATCAGCAAGACTGCATAACAAAAGGGAAAAATATTTTATTATTTATTCATGTATTTATTTATTTTTGTTCTCAAATTTTACTGATGTTGTTCATTCAGTAAACTTTCATGTCCATCTAATTTTTCATTCCTTCATTACTCAGAAGTGAAATGGTAAATTAAAAAGGGGTGGTTTCTGGACTTTTCAGAATTCTTTTGTCACTTGCTGAATGAAAATCACCTTCAATTTTGCCTATTTTATAGATGGAAAAGACAAATTGACATTAGGAGCCTAATACAGAAAACTACAAAGTAAGTAGAGTTGAACAGGGTGACCTTTTTCCCAAGGACAGATCATAGTTCTTTTAACTCCCACCTTCAAAAATGAAATATTGTGCAAGTTTAGATTGCAAAGAGAGACCTCTTAATAATTTGCTTCATTTAAAAACTTGGACACACGCACACGCACACAAACATAAATTTAGATTAATGCCATTTTAGCCCCTATGATTGGTCAAACCAACACAGTGACAGTTGTGCTATCAATGGTTGTGTTTGGGTAAGATCAGGTAGCCTACATTTTCTACATCACTGGGTCACAATTGGTTTTCTTTCATATGAATAATCAAATTAATAGCTTTTCTGAAATTTGATCTTTCTACCGAAAAATGAATAATGACTGAATAATGACTGTGTATATTTTAATACAAATATTTATTCGATTCCTGATTTAATAGATTTTCTGATTAGTGGTGTTGCTTGTTGTGCAGCAGTTCAATCAGTTCAAACAGTTCAATCACATCAGTTCAATTGCTGTTGTTTAAAATGTCCTAACCCTTTGGTCACACGACAGGGCAACTGGGCGATTTGAACAAGCAACTCGGTCGCCAAGGATGCGTTGACTCGTTTGAAGTTTGTTACATCTGGTAGCTACAACGTATATCGCCACATATGTATTTTTGCGTTACAAAACCCATGTTTTCAGATTAATCTTACCTCATTTGCCGCCTCTTTTTACAAAATATCACTCACTCTCAGGGAAAAGAGGGCTACAACAGAATCAGAACTTAGCTGTTCACACCTACTGCAACTACAATACCAGTTTCCTGAGAAATATGTCTTGTATGCGTACTGCACTACACTAGTGGTTCTTCAGTGGTTATCAGGAAAAGCAAAAACACACCTTAATGTTTGCAGTTTGCAGTGGGGACTAGACAGTCCAGCAGAGAAATGCAGAGTTCCAGAATCTTCAAGGTCATTGTGACTCAAGTCCAGCTGCAGCAGGGAGTTTGGTGACTGTAGAACCAAACCCGCAATCTCACAGTCAGCAAGTCTGCAAGGGTGTTCGAGAGAATAATTAAATATTACACAAAGCATCAGTACACATCTCATTGCCTATATTACGTAACAACAAGCTCTCTAAGTCGTGTTTAATATTGAGACATTTTTGGCACATGCTATTCTTCATTGATTTAAATTCACAGTTAGAGTTGTACTGTTCACAAGTTGACAGCTGATGCCAAGTTTTACGTCATGTCTGTCTTTCTTCTCTCTTATCTCACTCTCCTCACTCTGACGTAATATACAGCAAACTTGTCATGTAGTGCTAACCTCCTCCTAGACTCTTTTGTCTCTTGTGCCCCTACACACTACAATCATCCCGGCTCAGTGTTGAGCCTCATGTCCGCCCCTACGTCCCTGCTATCAACCCCTACCCCACAATGAATGCCGACCAACCTCTCCTGAGCCACATACCAGGACCAGCCTTCCTTTCCTCCCAGAGGCCCCATGATGGACCCGGCCTTGCTGGTCTCCCCTCTCTACTTAAATGATGAACACCACTTGATGATCTCTACCCAAGCACTGCCCTACTATTGACTCTATCCCAACCCTCCATTTGATTGACAGTTCTACAAACTATCCTGACAATCACTACCTAAATGACGACCTCCACCCAATGAACTCTATGCCATCCAAGTCACGACTCCATACCCTGAATCTTCTACTTGATTGACTGTCCCACAAACTATATTTTTCGTACCATCTTGTAACTCTGACAATATTCTGCATTCATGCTTTTACTCTGACTGTACCGACTGTACTGGTACCTCACTAGCCACCCAACAGGTATGTTGAGCCAATGAGATGTGGATCTGCCCAAGGTTTCTTCCTAAAAATGAATTATTAGTAAGTGAAGGGAGTTTTTCTTTGCCTCTGTAACTCATGGGTGCTCACCGTACTGTCTGTAAAGTGCCGTGAGACAAGGTATTGTATTTGTGCGCTGTACAAATAAAATTTAATTTAATTGAATTGTATTGAGATCACATACTGAAGCTCTTCAGGTTTGTGGTGAGGATCATTGAGTGTTTCAGACAACAGCTTCTGTGCTGATTCTCCAGGATGATTGTTGCTCACATCCAGCTCTTTCACACAGGAGGGGTTTAACATCAGAGAGAGAGCCAGACAAACATAACCTTCATCTGAGATACCACAGTTACTGAGCCTGAAAGAGAGAGGTAAACAGACAGTTGGGGGGGGGGGGGGGGTCTATAAGTAATCATATAATGTTGAAATTATCTATTCACTTAAAGGAGAAATTCGATGTGAATCTCTCAATAGCCCTGTTGCTCCAGGTACCTGAATGCTGTCTTTAAGAAAAGAGCGAGAAAATCTGATGTTACATGACAAACCGATTTCTAATGCTGACTGAATGGACTGAATTTGAGTTATATCATTGCGAGTGCCGAAAAATGAAATCCCGGGTGGCGCAGTTTTCCTTCACTGGCTTTTGGAAGCTTTGTTATGGGTATATTTGCTGGGTTATGGGTCTTTGAATCAAATTAAACTACACAACTAGATGCATCCATGGGTACTTTCTTGAGAATAAGGGGGTTCAATTTCAGTGTGAAGATTGCCCACATTTTGGCGAGGGAAATATCTTTATCTGGTGTTATTAAAAACTTGGCTTAGTTAGCTGCTGTAGTTCCATCTAATAACCAAGAGCTAAAAAAATAACACAAAACAAAAACATCACTACACATTATGATGTAGACCTATAATTTAAACAGAATAGTTTTCTATCACCCATTTGCAGAAAGTGATCAGTAAAGGGCACCTTCGGTCATTTTCAACAAGAGCTCGATTGCTCAAGCTACTTGAGATTAGCCAATACTGAAGACACAAGACATTTTGGTCCAACCATATAGGTTTCCTTGAACAGAGAAGAATCACTTAAAACTAACCTAATGGGGCAGAATTTTGAACTGTATTTTTAACATCTTAACATACTCCAAATGTCATCACAATAAGATTTTATGGTGATAATAAAAAAATGTATATTATAAGAAATACATGTTCAACACCAACCTTAATATGTTCAGTTTGCAGTGTGGACTGGACAGTCCCTTTGAGAGATGATGAGCTCCAGAATCTCCCAGGTCATTGTGACTCAGGTCCAGTTCTATCAGCGAGTTTGATGACTGTAGAACAGTAGCCACCATTCTACAGGACTTATCTGACACTTTGCAATCAGCAAGACTGCATAACAAAAAGGAAAAATATTTTATTATTTATTCATGTATTTATTTATTTTTGTTCTCAAATTTTACTGATGTTGTTCATTCAGTAAACTTTCATGTCCATCTAATTTTTCATTCATTCATTACTCGGAAGTGAAATGGTAAATTAAAAGGGGTGGTTTCTGGACTTTTCAGAATTCTTTTGTCACTTGCTGAATGAAAATCACCTTCAATTTTGCCTATTTTATAGATGGAAAAGACAAATTAACATAAGCAGCCTAATACAGAAAACTACAAAGTAAGTAAAGTTGAACAGGGTGACCTTTTTCCCAAGGACAGCACTTCAATCAGTTCAATCACATCAGTTCAATTGCTGTTGTTCAAAATGTCCTCAGGGCCATTGCAACAGAACAAGCAAACTGAACAGGGCCCCCAAGATCGACTGCTGATATTCTTCTATCTTCTACAGAATGATATAAATCCATCAAGTCCATTAAATGTTTTTAGCAGTTTTAAAGTTTATTTTTTATTTGTTTTATTTCTATTTAAAATTATACAATTACTGATGATTTTAGTCATTTGGTAGAAAATAAGCCTTTGGGGTTATGGCCAAAGTTGCTAAGGCTACAATTGTACAGGTGAAGGGCCCCCAAGGCATGTTTGCTTGGGGAATGTGCTACATAAATTCAGGGATGCAAACAGAGGTATGGTCACAAAGGAGTGAGATTGACCAGGGGGAGGGGGCGTCGCCCGGGTGGTGATCAACGCCAGGGCGGGTAGATGACCAGGGGGAGGGGCGTTACCCTGGCGATGATCAACGCCAGGATTGAACCAGGGTGGGTAGATGACCAAGGGGAGGGGGCGTTGCCCAATGGGGGCCAAAATCACAGCCTTATTTTATTTAAATAAATAAATGAAGTAGGCTAGTTAATGCCATCATATATTTTTGGAATCGAGAAGCCTATTCTGTCGATTATTTCAACATATAATCAGGTAGTGGGATAAAACTTAATTTTGAGGTTTTAAACAGCAATATCAATAATACAAAAAAAGAAACCTTTGCCCCAAGGCTATTGGCTTCTAAAGTCATTAAGTAGCCTAATTTGTCATCTGACATTGTACCAATTAGGCTACTTGCAGTACAGCCATACTTATGGCACTATCATAACTTGTCACTGAATTAAATTCAACTTGATGAATAAATGCTATTTGTCACTTGTTTCTAATAATTTCAACTTTCAAATCTCAACATTTAGACTTTATTTAACCAAAATTTAGACTTTTAATCTCAAAATTGTGACTTTTTATCTCATAATTTGGATTTTTTTCTGACCACTTTTTTTTTTACTAGCGGAAATGGGCTTCCATATATATAGGCGAGGCCAATGCGTTAAAAAAAAAAAAAAGTCCGGGGATCTTAAGCAAGGCGCCTTTGGCAAGGTAGCCAGCTAAATGCACTGGCAGCTTTTGGCATGGTAGCCGCCTAAATGCACTGCGGGAAATGAATGAATGAAACAATATACAGAGAGATATATGTGAGAGATGTCTGAGAGATATGTGAATGCCAGAATTCCCGAACTATCGGATCAGCTGATTGCGTAACTTAAACGATGTTTGACTGTTGCGAACTCCTGCCGTGGGAAAGGTTTAAAGCCAGTCGGTGCATTACGTATGTAGCCTAATTGGGCTGTGTTTAACAGCGGATGAGACGGCCCAACTTTTTTTATGGATAAAAACAAGGTCTGCAAACGTTGGCATTGCGATACACTACACTACATCTGAAAGACGTTGAATTGCAGCAAGATTATTGTATGCGTGTCAGAACAGATTTAGTAGCGGTTTTCACCGACTCTGTTGCAATTTTGTCTGTCAAGCCGAACTTGACAGGGCTTCAGCCTCGAATCGAATGGCCAGGTCAAATGACGCGTCTGCACTACTACACAATCAAACACCTCAGACCCCCCCCCCTAAAAAAAAACTCATCGGATCTGCACGATTCACAAAAGTCCCCCAGACAGCTGTGAAAAAGGCGGCATCCGCCAAAAGGCGTGCCGTTTGCATCCCTGTAAATTAACTCACTTTGACCAGAACCCATCCTCTATGAATGAAAGCTTTGAGAACAAATATTAGTATAGGTGGAACAGGTACAGCCCAAGACCAAAAGCCCTCTGGGATTATAACTTGTATAACAAATTATTAATGTTTTTCAGTCATATTTGATCACAGGCTGCAGACCAATTGTTGGCAGAAGACATGCTCATTCATCCACCTCCATCACAAACTCACCGTGCCTTTCTGCAACACCTCACAGCTGGGAGGAGTCTCCTGCGTCCCTCATCTGATGTGTTGTATTTCTTCAGCTCAAGCTCATCCAGCACCTCCCCAGACATCAGAAGCATGTGGGCCAATGCTGAACAGTGAGAAGGAGATAACTTCTTTTTGATGTTTTTCGGTGATGAGAGGAAATTTTGAATTTCTTGCTGCATGGAATGGTCATTCAGTTCAAATAGGCAGTGGAAAAGATTGACGCATCTTTCTGGAGAGAGATCCTCACTGTTGAGCTTTTTGATATACTGACATGTTTCTTTGATGCTCTTTGAGGTGTTGTGTATTGTGGTCAGGAGACCTTGCAGAAGTCTTTGATTGTTCTCCAGTGAGGTGCCCATAAGAAAGCGAAGGAAAAGATCCAAGTGTCCATTTTGGCTCCCCAAAGCTTTATCAATTGCACTTTTCAGTAACACATGAGTTTGAGTTCTCAGTCCTATTGCTGACTGAAGAGAAGATAAAACAGATTTATCTTTGTGTTCCTCACGTAGGAGGGATTTCAGTGGCTCAAAATTCTCAGTCACATACGAGTGAAACACAAACACAGCAGCCAGGAACTCCTGGATGCTCAGATGCACAAAGCTGTAGACCTTCTTCTGGTGAAGCACAGACTCTGCCTTGAAAATCTCGGTACACATACCAGAGTACACTGAGGCGTCACTGACATCAATGCCACACTCTGTTAGGTCTTTCTCATAAAATATGAGGTTCCCACTCTCTAGATTCTTAAAAGCCAGTTCTGCCAGTTTCAGTAGGATATCTTTCTGTGATCCCAAGAGTATCCTCATATCTTTTTCATATTTTCCTTCATATTTCTCATCCTTCCTGGTTGTCTGGATAAGCAAAAAGTGGATGAACATCTCGGTCAGAGTTTTCGGGATTTTCTGGCAATTTTTCTCTTTCATCATTTTCTGAAGCACAGTGGCTGCAATCCAACAGAACACTGGAATGTGACACATGATGTGGAGACTCCTGGATGCTTTAATGTGTGAAATGATTCTGTTAGCCTGACCCTCATTACTGATTCTCTTCCTGAAGTACTCTTCCTTCTGTAAGTCATTAAACCCTCGTACTTCTGTTACCTGGTCGATGTACTGAGCAGGAATTAGACTTACTGCTGCTGGTCGTGAGGTTATCCAGATGAGTGCAGAAGGAAATAAATTTCCCAGAAATAGGTTTGTTATCAGCATGTCTATTGACGTTGTTTTTGTGACATCAGACAACTTTGAGTGTTGTTCAAAGTCTAGCTTCAAGCGACTCTCATCCAAACCATCAAATATGAATACGACCTGACTGTCTTTGAATTCTCCATTATCATTTAGCTCCTTCAGCTCAGGGTGGAAGTCGAGCAGGAGTTTGTAAAACTTACTCTGATCACCCCTGATTAAATTAAGCTCACGAAATGAAAGGGGAAACATAAAATCTACATCCTTATTAGCTACCCCATCTAACCAATCAAGAATGAACTTCTGCACTGAGACTGTCTTTCCAATACCAGCAACACCCTTGGTCATTACAGTTCTGATATGCTTCTCCTGTCCAGGTAAGGACTTAAAGATGTCATTGCAGTTGATTGGTGTATCTTCTATGGTTTGTACTCTGGATGCTGACTCTACCTGCCAAACCTCATGTTCCTTATTCACCCCTTCACTCTCTCCCTCTGTGATGTAGAGCTCTGTGTAGATTTTATTGAGGAGTGTCTCAGCTCCTGGTTTGATGATGCCTTCAGATATGTTCTCAAACCTCTTCTTCATACTGGCTTTATGATTCTCTTTAACTCTTCGCAGGACCTCCTCATCTGTTTGCAGTTGATAAAAGAACATGGCATGGGGTTGGGTATAATCATCAACTTAATTATAATGGCAATATTGTTGTCAGTACACAGGATAAAAAATACATCGCACAATTTGTGACTCTCAATCTAGCAATGAGAAAGGCAAGTATCATCAACTGAATATTATAAATATATATTTTAATTTGTGACTGAACAGAGTTAAGGACACTTCGTCTGTATGTCTATACACTGTAAGTACCCTCTCACTATGGCAGCAGTATAATGTTGTTTTTAGCTTTTCAAAGGTTTAAAGATTAGTGCTTCATATAAGCAAAATGACATGACCCTCACTAGGGATGGGAATTTTGGGTAAAAACACTATTCGAAAATCGATGACAAGTATTCGAATATTATTCGAAAATCGACCCCGCCCCCGCCCACCGCATGCACACACAGGATAGAGAAAATGAAGAGGCATGGTAAACCTTCTGAAGTGTCTACTTTATCAAACACGTTGTTTAACGTACATCAGCGCTTACAAAAAAAGGTTTTTAGCCTTATGAGCATAGTAGGCCTACTTTTTAATTAAACGTTGACTTTCTGTACAACATATTCCTATCAAATCAAAGTTCAGAAAATAAACGTCTTCTTTGCCCAACTGAAACGGCCTGAATGAACTGCCTGGACGGCTACATTATTTACCAGTAATAGGCTCGAATTATAATGACAACAATATTATTAAACAACAAATTTTTCTTAAAAAAAAAAAATAACATGTCCACATGCTCAGGATGGAGGCGGTTGCGCAGTCTATTGACAATTAATCCAGCTGCGGAGAATATAGGCTACTCGCTCACCGCATGCACACACACACACACACACACACACACACACACGATAGAGAAAATGAAGAGGCATCGTAAACCTTCAAAGTGTCTACTTTATCAAACACGTTGTTTAACGTACATCAGCGCTTACAAAAAAGGTTTTTAGCCTTATGAGCCTAGTAGGCCTACTTTTTAATTAGACGTTGACTTTCTGTAGGCAACAACATATTCCTATCTCAAATCAAAGTTCAGAAAATAAACGTCTTCTTTGCGCAACTGAAACGGCCTGAATGGACTGCCTGGACGGCTACATTATTTACCAGTAATAGGCTAGAATTATAATGACAACAATTAAACAGCAAATTTTTGTTTAAAAAAATTAACATGTCCACATGCTCAGGATGGAGGCGGTTGCGCAGTCTATTGACAATTAATCCAGCTGCGGAGAATAGGCTACTCGCTCCGATGGCACTGACGTCGCAGGCATACTCAAGTAAGCTCTCGCTAACTGTGCCAAACGGGGGTATTTCTGTTCCTTGGCCTCCTGTTATTTTATAGGACTGCTACTCTATCGCTGTAGGCAACAGGTTTATTGTTAGCGGCACCCTCAGGCTAAATTACGCGTTGCATGAAACATTGGTTAGGAAACGTCTTCAAAACGGTGTTTGTTATTTATGATGGCTAAAACACTATTCGATTTCACCATTCGATATTCGTATGCACTTTCGATTTTCGAATATTCGAAAATCATGTCCCAACCCTAACCCTCACACTGCCATTTGAGTGCTTTTGGTTGAAATCACAACAAACAAACTTTCTCAAAACACATCCAAGTGATGTGATTGTGCTACCAACTCAAAGTATGAACCCCTATTATGCATGATTAGCCCTAAAAAGCATTTCACTCTGGTTGTGCACAGGTTGTTAGTGTTGTCTAGTGTTATAGAAAACTAGACCCTTGTATGTCCTTGCATGACCTGTTTTGTGACAGGTACTTAAAATTATGTTTCACAACCAAAAGCCCTACAATGCAATCCCACCTTCCCGCACACCCTTTTATAAACCCTGAATATCAGGTAGGCCTACATCAGGGACACATGTGCATATACAGTAGCAAACTATAGTCTAAATATGGTCTACAATTCATGTAATTGACTCAAAATTAGTATTAATGGTTTTATATTAACTTCTTTACATATTTGGTACATATTTACATATTTGGTTTATCTATAACACTTAAATGAAAAGCTCCTTTGGCTTCAATTTGGCCTCAAGCCAACAATGACAATAAACAAAGACAAACTAGACAAAGACAAACAAATGCTACTTTAACGTCTTGAACATAGCTGACAACATATCTGGTGGGGTGTGGGACAAACATTGACATTGTCAACTAAGTTAGCTGCAGCAGCTAAATCGACCTGGGGTCAAATGGACCCCAAAGGACCATGTCATTGTGCAGATGCTTAATGAGGAAAAATCATGAAATATAAAGGAACATTATTTCAGCTTAATGATGTTCCACAAGTCCATGAAAATGCAAGTACCTTACAGTATGGATATTGAGAAACAACTTTCGCGAATGGGTGAAATCAGATTCAATCGTTTTAAAATTCTACAGTTCTCGCCTCCAACTTGCAACAAAGTCCTTCTAAGGCAAGTCACATCACTCGGCCGCCATATTGGATACGCCTTCGGACAGCTATTTGGGCTTAACAAGACCAGACCCTCCAAAATGAATGGGGAAATATCCATAAGCACAGATTAGCTGGTCGTATGGACTAAAAAAGTATATGGTGTGAATCCTCGTTTAAATCCGAGTTGAACAGTGCCTAAATCTACCAGACAGACCCAAAAACAAAGCTAAAAAGATGTTATTTAAAACGGCAATTTGCTTACTGTGCCTGCACTGACAATCGCGGCATGGCTATCACCATAGTGACGGAGGTAGTAAACAAAAACCGTCAGTCATACAGCATTCAGCAACGCGATTGGCTACTTCCACCGTAAGGCAGGACTTCTAGTTTCTCTACTAGCCATCTTTGCGTTACAAACGGCCGCAGTGCATTTCAATGGGAGGACTTCTGAAGTGATTTGTCTCTTCCTATATAAGTGTCTCTGCTTACAATCGTTTGTTAATAGCTGAGATCCCAGACCCTTGTATGTAGCAGAGCATAGATCAAGGGGATGGTCATGGCCAGGCTGGAGAGCACCATGCTTCGGTACTATTGTTCATCTTTACCCTTAGATTTTTAACATTCATGATTATTTATCGAAATGACTGTAACACTCATCTAAATCAAATTCACATAAATAATAATGAACGCTCATTACCTTGTGTGCTCCTTGTGTGTGTTGTGTGTTCAGTGTTCAGGTGTGCACTACTCTCTGCCATGTCTGTGTGTTTACCATCATCCAGAGGAGGCTGAGGGTCTGAAGATCTCAACACACTACACAGACTGAAAAACAACAGACGAGTATTAATATACATATTGAATGTGTATCACGGTGGTCACTTGAGCACAATTATCTGGGGCTTATTCAGGTTTCAATTATATTCAATTATATGCACGTATAGACGCAAAAACTTGTAAAGGGGTACTTTACTGTTGAGGGAACTTACAAACAAGTGGAAGTTTTAAGGGGGAAGAGATGGGACGTGGCCTTAATATACATTCTCTGGGTGTGCTTGCATTTGTGAGTATCATCACCACTGATGCTGTGCATCACTACTGATGTGTCTAAACTTACTCTAGTCCTGATGGGTCTGGTTTACTGGTGAAGTTGAGAGGATGAGGTAGTGAACGATCACTCCTCATGGACACACCACTGGGCACGGGGGATGGAGGCCTGTGTTTGTGTGGCCTGCAAACACACAGAGACAAAACACTCACAAATACTACCAATGGCTGAATGTTATCTCAACTTGCATCAATTCAAACAAGACATAATGAGGCCCACATGCAATATTAGTTAGTGTGTGTGTGTGTGTGTGTGTGTGTGTGTGTGTGTGTGTGTGTGTACTTTCAAATGTTTTGCAGATGTCTAAACCTACTCTAGTCCTGATGGGACTGGTTTACTGGTGAAGTTGAGAGGATGAGGTAGTGAACGATCACTCCTCATGGACACACCGCTGGGCACAGGGGATGGAGGCCTGTGTTTGTGTGGCCTGCAAAAACACAGAGACAAAACACTCACAAATACTACCAATGGCTGAATGTTGTCTCATCTAGCATCAATTCAAACAAGACATAATGAGGCCCACATGCAACATTAGTTAGTGTATGTGTGTGTACTTTCAAATGTTTTGCAGATGTCTAAACCTACTCTAGTCCTGATGGGTCTGGTTCACTGTTGAAGTTGAGAGGATGAGGTAGTGAACGATCACTCCTCATGGACACACCGCTGGGCACAGGGGATGGAGGCCTGTTTTTGTGTGGCCTGCAAAAACACACACAAAACAATCTGCTTAACTGTAGGTTGAGAACCATGACTTTAATTGACATTTCACCCAGTTTAGAACCAAAGCAAGGAAGTGACTTTGTGGGCTAATTTCTGAGTATGACAATGACCTTTGACAATGACTTAACAATGACCTATATACTTAAAGAAATAATAACCTACAGCATATTTCATATAAAAAGTTTCTTTAAATGAGAAAAAAAAAAACACCGAGGCACATGCACATTTTCATTTCTTTCCATTATGAAAACTAAACAATTTTACATTTAAGTGTATTTAAGTGTTTAAAGGTGGGGAATGTGATGCTTTCCTGGAACACTTTATAAACTTAATCAAAATTAATTTCAAAATCAGTAAAGATGGCTGATTAAGAGCTTTCATCATATAAGATAAATCCTTTGTCTGTTGTAGTGTATGTGTGTGTTTTGTGTGTGTGTGTGTGTGTGTGTGTGTGTGTGTGTGTGTGTGTGTGCATCTTAACTCACAATGCAGTGGTCTGTGTTGATGTTTTGCTCCTGTCCCCAGGCTCATCCATGTCCTCCTCAGTCTCCATGGTAACACAGCTGTGTACTGCAGACTCTGGTCTCAGATCCTCACTGTGAGCTGCTGCCCCCTCAGACTCTGGATTCACTCTGGAGTCTCACTGGGACACAAATAACACAGAGAAAACTACTGAACATCATTACAGCACTAGTATAATAGGATACTGACAGAACAACCAATGATCAACAAAATAATCATCCACAGTGCCTATATGGTGTATAGAATAGAATAGCTATATAGAATGAAGACAATTAGCCTGGACTCGCCCACACTGCCTGTCGCTGCATTAAATTTCACAATCAACTCAGTATGGCCATTATTATTATAATGGACATTACTTAGGCCCTACTGAACTTTTGAGTCCAGAGAAATCCGGATCCAAACAAGCAAGAAACAAGCTTTTACTACAGAGCTAAAAGAGGAAGCCAAGATGACGCCTCGTCTGTATCACAGTTTTGTTCTCATTCAAACAGTGAGGCGGCACCTACAGTTAACTTGTCTTTATTTGAATAAACACAGCAACATCAACACTGTGGATTACTTGTTAATGTTCGTGTGTCAAGTTGAATTCAGCTAGTCTATATATATTTTATGAGCCTCATCCTCACTCCACTCAGCCTCCCAGTATAGCAGCGTCCACACAGAACATCTCTATTCTTGAACTCACCTGGCAAACCTCTACAACTACTGAAGCAATACCACAGTTTTATCAGAAAAGAAACAAAAACATTTCAGTATACAGTATGAACAAATGGACAAAATATATTAATTCAGCTTATGGTCTTACAACACACATGGAGATGCTTCACTGCATATGACACACTATAATAGGCTAAATATATTACTTGTTTATTGTAAAAATAGATTAGGACAAGATAACCTGAGAAAATAAACAGTCTTTTGCACTTCTGTTTTCTGAAACTTGATACAAGTGGAATCCGCTTATAGTGGTCACGGATAGTAATCAGCCGCTTATATAGATCAAAAGGCTTGGGACGGAATCATTTAGATACAAATGCTGTTTAAGTAATTCGCTTATAGTAATCAAGAAATCCGCTTATAATGTTCATTTTTGGCCATTTTATGAATGTAAACATGTGCAAAAAGAATTTTAAAATTACAAATTACGGCTTTGTGCGCCTGCTCTGCCGCAGGAGAAAAGAAGGAACTTTTTGTCATCGGAAAAAGTCAGAACCCCCGCTGCTTCAAACACGTACGCACACTGCCTGTTCGTTACGCAGCCAATGCTAATGCTTGGATGACCGGGGCTCTCTTTGTGGAGTGGTTAAAGGACTGGGATCGCAAACTGGGCCAAGAGAGGAAGAGTATTCTGCTGCTTGTGGACAACTGCTCCGCCCATAACATGAACACTCGCAGTTGTCGTCTATGTTGTTGTTGTTCAATGAAAACAGCTTGTTTCAAAATCTATTTTCAGACATGTTTTTAAAAAAATGCACCGGCAGCATAGCAGAGCCGACGCACAGAATAAGTTACTGTACATAGGCCTACTGTCAAGTTATGCCCGCGCACTGCGCAACACTGTGATGTGGTTATGCATTTGTTTCAAACTTTATTTTCAGTCTTGTCAAAAAAAGCACTGGCTGCAGAGCCGACACACGGCACATAGCCTATAAGTTACGTACCAGAGTTATGTCTGCGCACAGCGCAGTATGGACTAACATGCCTATAGGCCTATTAAATTTGAATGATACGGTACTGTAATAAAATTGCATAAATGTGGAAGCTACTGTATCTGTTTCATTTCATTGTTCTCGTTGAATTCTGCATAAAAATAAGTGAAATAAAGGTAAATTCGGTTTTAGTAATCAACCGCTTATAGTGTTCAAATTGGCCCGGCCCAACGTGACCACTATAAGCGGATTCCACTGTACTCAGAAAATGAAGTGAAAGTGTCGATCATTGACATTCTTCTCTTATTTTACAGTAAACAATTACATTTCTCACAACTAGGACACTGGAATCATCTAAAAAACAAGATAAATGCAATCAACTCAGTATACAAATGTCATATTTTGGTAAAGTAACTCACAGAGAAGATTGTTCTGCTTTTCCTTGAAGCTCAGCTCGCTATCGAGAACAGGCCAGACCTGTTCATTTACAGGAATTTAAGGTGTGCTGGTACTGTCAAAAACAAAACAACTCAGCTCATCATGAAGACTTAACTGTTTCCTCCCCAGTCATGACAAATTTAGATGAATGTCAGTTATATTACTACAACAGAGAATGTGAATGAACATTGTCAGAATTCAAGTCCCCTTTGATCTTCCCACAAGCTGCATGTTTGTGTTTTAGATACAGTAGATTTATTCATTTTTAATCAATATGAGCATTAAGTCTGTATAACAAGTGCTTACAGTGACATACACTATGTCTGCATTTAATGTCTTTTCTGCAGACAATTGGTTTGGGTTCTGTAGGTCACCATCAGCAGACTCAGGATCAGTTTAGTGACTGTAGAGTGAAGCTGGTCCTCTGTAGGATCAACAGCAGCAGACTCAGGATCAGTGTAGTGACTGCAGAGTGAAGCTGGTCCTCAAGAGGATCAACAGCAGCAGACTCATGATCAGGATCAGAGGGAGGGGAAGTTTGATGCTATTATTTCCCCTAACCCTAGGCATCTTCCCCGGCAGCACTGCCTGAAAGACACTACCTTAGGTCTATCCCTGACCCCCTTAACCCTCATTCTAACCCCGGATTTGGGGCAGTAGTGCCTTGAATGCAGCACTGCCTGGAGGGCAAAAAAAGACAGAAGGGGAAGTGGAGGGATAGATATGCCCCTTTACTAGCCTATTCAGACAGAGAGAGGGAGAGTTGCCGCTGATGCCTTTCGCTTCTCTGAAAACGCAGAACTAATGATGTTGGGTAATCATTTGTTTAGTTTATGTACCAAATTTCATAATTAAATGAACCAAGCTTTATTTGCTGCATTTTCACAACCAATCTGTCTTTAGTGTGTATAGTTCACATCAGTGACTGCACTGCAGTCTTGGGAAAAAGGACTTTAATAGCAGATGTATCTAGACAGTGAGACAGCGCCACCTGTTGGAGGGGTGGAGATTGGTGTTGGCTGAGAGGCTTTTCTGAGTTGCAGATGCTTTGATCACTGAACAAGGAAGAGAGGCTGAACCACACACAGAATGAACAGGATATTTTATTTAGCCATGGAAATTAAATAATCCACTGAAAGGGGGGTGGAGAAGAGGAGTTCCCATTGGTTAATGTTGAGTGAACCGGGATTGAAACAGCACTTGGTGTAGAATAGATGCAGGAATTGTTTACTGAAGCTTTTTGGAGTTTGGTGGGTATCAACATTTGTAAAGTGATGAGCAAGGGGAGCTGAGGGACACTAGAAGCAGCTGCCCAGTGTGAGACCCACTGCTGCTGATAAACTATCTGCCCCTTCAGAAGACATGGCAGCCTGGGGATGGAGATGCCCCCCCCCTCCAACACACACACACACACACACACACACACACACACACACACACACACACTGTTCCCCATCCTCTGCCCCCATGCACAAGCATCCAGACATGGCAGGGAGGTGCAGATGCTACACCCACCACACATCCCTCCCTGCAGGATCAAGGATCAAGACTGACCACTGCCAGTAGATGCTCCGCCTTCCTTCCCCACATCCTGTGTGGATCAACAGCAGCAGCTGCAGACAGAGGCACACATGAATTAAAGTTGATCTGGTTCAAACACTAATCTGAACGTCTCCCACTCAGACAGAGATGGAGTGGAAAGATGCCCCACAGATGCCCCCTTATTACTGTAATACACACACACTCACAGAGAGAGAGAGAGAGAGAGAGAGAGAGAGAGAGAGAGAGAGAGAGAGAGAGAGAGAGAGAGAGAGAGAGAGAGAGAGAGAGTTGCTGCTGCTTCATTTTCTACACTGATTGGACAAATCAATTCAAGTGTTTCATCATGAACTAGCATAAGGTTCATAATTACACTTAACAACAAAAATAAACAACAGATTATGATTCGCCAAGAATATGAACATGTCTATCTACAGACTAGTGATGAACATACTTGTACATGAATACAAACAAATTCATTAAATGACTGATCCTCAGTGACATAACACCATGCTTGACTAATTTAACTAGGGTTAATTCCTCAGTGAGCTGATATATTTGACTATTTTTACAATAAGACATCATAATACCACTTCTTATCAGGGTCCTGTTCACCTCCATACACCAGGACCTGAATATACAGTAACTGTCTTTCACTTTCAATTACATTTTATAGTGATAAGTGCAGATAATTCAGGAAGTGATATGAATGAAGCATTACACAATAGATTAAGAAAAGAATACAACATTTCAAATTTACAAGCAATGAACAAATCAGTGATGTACAGTACAGGAAAAGAACTGAAGCCCAAACTCAGACACCGGGGCTCAGTGAATGTGTACTGGAATCTGTGCAGGTGTCTCTCTCTCTCTCTCTCTCTCTCTGTGTGTGTGTGTGTGTGTGTGTGTGTGTGTGTGTGTGTGTGTGTGTGTGTGTGTGTGTGTGTGTGTGTGTGTGTGTGTGTGTCACCCAGCAGCCATGTCCAGACAGACCCTCACTAACCAACACCTGCAGGGTCAAGGATGGACAGAGGAGCTCAGTCTCCCAGTAGTAGTGTCCAGGCAAACCCCCTCTAGCACGGGCAGAGGATGAGGTGTCAGACTCCTTCATGAAGCCATTGGCATACAGACAGAGTAACACAGAGAAAGGAGGAGGAGGAGGAGGAGGAGAGGGGGTAAAACTCCTTTATTATTACACTGTAGTGATGACTGTCACATGAGTTACCCCAAACCAAAACCCTGACATGTTATGACATGTTATGAGAGAGAAAGAAAGAAAGAAAGAAAGAAAGAAAGAAAGAAAGAAAGAAAGAAAGAGAGAGAGGGGGGGCAGAGATGAATGAAGGGAAGAAAACCATACTGATAAGAGGAGAGAGAGGGACATAGAAGAGTGAGATAGAGAATGAAACAGATGAATGAGGAATGTGGAAGAGAAAGAAAAGAAAAAAAGGGAAGAAAGAGAAAATGAGCAGAAAGAGAGGAAAAAGGAAAGGAGAGGAGGGATGGGAGGGGTAAGAGAAAAGTCATAAAGATAAAAGAGGAGAGGGGGAAAGAAACAGGAGGAGGGAGAAAAGAGGGAGGAGCAGAGAGAGAAATAGAGTAGAGGAAAGAAAAGATAGAGGGATAGAGAGGAGAAACAGGATGATGAGACAAGAAGAAAGAAGGGGATGTACCTGTTGTAGGAGGAGGAGCTCATGTGATCTGGCACAGGGACACTGAGGAGTTATAATAAACCCAAAACCCTGGATAGAGGGGCTCAGTGAATGTGGAGTGGAATGTGTGCAGGTGTGTGAGTGTGTCAGAGATGACACTGTAGAAGGACAGAGTGCCGGCCGGCCAGTCCAGGTTAACTCCTACTCTTCTGGAGCCGGAGGGGGCAGGTATGTCAGTGTCTTTATTATTATGCCTGGCAGAGTATCTGTTAGGAGAGCATTCCAGACTCCAGGACTTGGCATTCCTTCCCATTGTGACATCATTACTGCTCCCTTTCCTCTTGGTGCTTTTATAGGCCACAGCCAGAGAGGATTCAAGCGGAGCGAGAGGTGTCACCGCTGGTTCAGTTCCTGGTTCTATTTTTGCAAGGGGGAGGGGGGAAAAATCCCCCTTTATGCAGACTTAAAGAATGTTTTCTTATTGTGATATAATGATTTATGCAGACTTAAAGAATCTTTCTTATTGTGATGTAATGCATTTATGCAGACAGGAAGTATTCCAGTTTGCTCCCATTGAAATGTATTATGATGCCTTATCTTGCTCAGTATTCCATGATCTTTGCCACAGCTACATGAGCCCCATAATCCCCACTCCACTCAGCCTCCCAGTAGCAGTGTCCAGACAGACCCTCTCTACACAACACCTGAGGCCAGTCAAATCTGTCTGGGTGGTCAGGATACAACTGCTCCTTATCCACATATGTCACCTCTCTGTTCCCCTCAGAGAGAGAGATATATCTGCATGCTGTGTTTGGGTCCAGTGTGAGTTTACAAGCATCTGCAGACAAGAGGAGAGGAGAGAAACATCCTCATCAGAATATGGGGAGACACGCGTACATGCGCGCACGCACACACACACACACACACACACACACAAACACAAAGAAGGAAGATGAGAGAAAGGAAGGGGAGGAGGAAGAGTGGGATGGATGGAGAGAACATGAAGAAACAAGGGGAAGAGAGGGGGAACCACACACACACACACACACACACACACACACACACACACACTCAATGACACAGAGAGAGAGAGAGAGAGAGAGAGAGAGAGAGAGAGAGAGAGAGAGAGAGAGAGAGAGAGAGAGAAAATGAGGGAAGGAGGGAGGAGTGGAGAGATGGAGAGAATATAAAGAGAGGAGGAGAGGAAACACACACACACACACACATATATAGAAAGACACACACAAACACACACACACACACACACACGCACAAACACACACACACACACAGTGAGAAAGAAAGAAAAGATGAAAAGGGGGAGGATGGGAGAGATGGAGTGGAGATGGAGGGAACAGAAAGAGAGGAGGGGAAGACAGGAGGAAACACACACACACACACACACACACACACACACACACACACACACACACACACACACAAATGGAGAGGGAGTATGAAGAGAGAATAAGAACAGGGGAAAACAGGTGGGAGAATTTCACACAAACAGTGGAAAAAAACAGAAAGAAAGGAGGAGGAGAGATGGATGGAGGAAAAACAGAGGATAGAGAGAGAAAAAAGAAAGAGAGGAAGGTTGATAAACGTGTGTGTGTGTGTGTGTGTGTGTGTGTGTGTGTGTGTGTGTGGTGATGTAAGACAAAAGCTTGCTTTTGAGTAGTGTTTGTAATACTTTGAATACAGTGTCATTTTGCAGGAGTTGAGGGGCAGTTGACTTTTTGTGTGAGGAATTAATGGATGGATGTTTCTGCCTGCCCTCCTTTCCTCTCCCCTGTGTGTGTGTGTATGTGTGTGTGTGTGTGTGTGTGTGTGTGTGTGTGTGTGTGTGTGTGTGTGTGTGTGTGTTGTGTGTGTGTGTGTGTGTTTACCAAACTCACATTGTAGGAACTCCTCTCTGGTTGTTGGTGGCTTTGAAGGTAAAACATCCTGGACTTGAGTCACTATTGATTTGGAGGAAAAGTTGTGTAAATAACAATATAGCATAAAATTTTTCCTAATGTCAGTAAAATCTGAAATTATGATCTAGTATCCATGAATCAGATCTCCTTCCCCAGAATAGCAAACATGGAAAAGCACCTTCAGAGTCCCTCTGGCTATCAGTGTTACATGTACAGTATATGAACTTTATCCCTTACATTACATTATGTACAGTACAGATATGCGCCTGGAGAATCAACAGTTCCAGAAGTTCACCACTCTGGCATATCAAAGACATCATCATCAGCTGGTGATGGCCTAGTGCCGAAACATCCAATAAATGTGTAAAAAGATACAGAGAGTGCATTTTTTTTACGTTTTAATGCACGTCCTAATCTGAACCAGCACCCAAAGACGTAGTAATGTAGTGAGTAGAGCGCCCAATATCACCCTAATATCAAAGACAATCAATCACATGTCTGCAAATGTATGTCAGGAATGTGACCAACCAGCTCCAGAAGTCTTGATAACTTCCTGCTTGCAGAGATTCTCCAGCTGCTCCTTCAGTGTGGAGACAGATTTCCTCACAGCCTCAAAAGAGAGACTTTGGTTCACACAGGTGGCAGGTAAGTTTTTAGACTCAGGTAGCTCACTGACAGACTGGTAGGTCTATAATGGGGAAATGACAGAGACAGATAGAGAGAAATACTCAGTATAAATGTATGTGAATAAATTGACAAAACAAAAATATTTTGAGTACAAACAATCCATGAGAATTATACCTTGAGGAAGTTAATGTGATCATCTACGTGTGTCAGCTGTTCCAGCTCAGCATCTCTCTTCTTCAGCTCAGCAATCTCCTGCTCCAGTCGCTTCAGGAGTCCTTCAGCCCGACTCACCTCAGCCTTCTCCTGAGCTCTGATCAGCTCTGTCACCTCAGAGCGTCTTCTCTCAATGCAGCGGATCATCTCAGTAAAGATCCTCTCACTGTCCTCCACTGCTGTCTGTGCAGAGCTCTGGTATAGACACACATTGGAGGACTGGAGGAAATCATCTAAGCAACTCAATCACTAGTCAGACAATAATTATTTTGTTGAGGGGAAGAGTGTGTTGTATTGATCAATTAAGAATGGATTTTGCGCTAGGCCAGTGGTGTCAAACCCATTTTTTTTTTTATCACAGGCCACAAGAGACACAAGGCTATGCTTTTCCTTAGAGGGCTGCTGAATGAAAAAAAAAAATTACTTAATTTTGTCTTCCATTCCTGTCGGTGCCTGCGGGGTTGCCAGTAGGCTATTGCTTTGTAGAAACCTAATTATTGTTTGTGAATGCCTTAAACCATGACATTTTCAAGCAGACCACATGGCTGAAATTCTTTTGAAGCTTTTGGAATTGGGCAACACAAAATTAGGTGAAGGGCCGTAACATGAAGCCCTGCTCTAGGCTCTTTCACTCACTCTGATCCCCCAGTGTATCTGGAAGTAGGTATTAACACTCACTCCGATCCCCCAGTGTATCTGAAAGTAGGTATTAACACTCACTCCGATCCCCCAGATTGGCGAGGGGTGTGGCGGTCCTCCCCCATAAAATATTTAGATGCAATTTCCTTCATTCACTTACACAAGAAAGCGCAAAACTGAGTGTTAGGGCCAAAACGAGCGGAAGTGGTAGAAATGGGACAGGGCCATAGTGAGTGAATCAGGCCTATTTCTGTTGTGTACCAACATAAACTACGCCTATTGCATAGAGTACCAATTTCAGTGATATCAGCAAAAAGTTTATTGCGAGTTTTGTATCAACAACTGTAGTGTGTCCCAATACTTTCTGGGCCTTCCGGCCCTTCAAACCGAGGGATGTCAGGTGCAGACTCCGAACAAAGTGAAGATGGAATTACCCGAGATTCTGTGCAGATGAGGGCCTCTGGGCCACTATGTTTGCTATTTCAAGAAGTGAATCAATAATAGACCTAACTTGTATCACCAGAGGAGACTCATTCTTGAAAATAAGTAGCTGGGTTTGAAATAAATAATACATCTCCTTAAACTGACTAGCTATCTAAATGTAGGCTACTGTGAGAAATGTGGGCTACAGTTTTGGACAGGGATGCTTGATCAAGTGGAGGGTCCAAACGTAAAACTTTGAAATGTGAGTGGGACATGGCCTCCAACTGTGGTGGTCAGTCAGTCTGTCAGTCAGTTTCTTACTCACCTTGAGAGTCTCCACAGTCTTCCTCATCTTCTTCAACTCCTTCTCTCTCTGCTGGATTCTCTGCTGAAATCTCCTCCGCTTGTTCACTACCTCTGCCTGTGGGGCAAACAGATAAATAAATGGCTACTTAGAATGATCAGGTCACAGAAGTAAGAAACAAGACTGACAAGAGCGTAGTATTCTTAGACAGGCTTTATGTGTTAGTCTGTTGAAGGTAGGTGTTTGTTAGATGAAGTTATCCATGTGTATTGTATTGTTTTGTATGACATTTAAAGCAATATACCCGAGTAAGTTTAAGCATAGTCCTGCTGCACGAGCCTTCTAACAGCAATATATTTCGCATGAAATGAAAGATTTTCGAACAGCACGCGAACGCGAAACACTTTACATTGAGTCAATGTAACCTCAGATCTTAGTGCAAAGTGCAAAGTGCCTGTTCGCTTCGGCGTTCGCGTTCGGTCTGTGCTGTACCAAATTATTTTGTTACACTCGCTAACTAGAGCATTTAGCAAGCTCTTTCAACAGGGCCATGCTTGAATTCACTCCAGTACTCTCCTTTAAATTTATGAATTTATCCTTGGCTTTTATCCATTAAGCAACTTACATTCGTCAAAAATCAATTACTTCAGAGACAGTTTCCCCTTCAGCAACTTATTGTGACGGAATGGAGCATAATGAAATGAAACTGAAAGTAAGTTGTTATGCCCCATTCACTTAGTGTTAGTTGGCGGTTCACTGCTCGGTTGTTGTATCAATTGTTCTGCTTCTTTTTCCTACCTACAGCACTTGGTAAGTTTCAACAACGGGGCTGTGGATTGATTAACACTGGATTTATCACTGGCTGCCGAGATTCAAACCCATACATTCTTGGAGACTTCCCCAGCTAGCCAGATTCCTCAACCGCTACCATCACCCTGTGATCACTGCCAGTCTTATATTCCGTCATCTCAACTTGACTTTTAGTACACTGACATTCTGCCACCCTATTATAGGCCTCATCCTTTATACTTCATAGACTTTACCCCACAGCCGTATTTCACTCAATTAAGGGAAGAAGTGATTTATGCACCTTGACGACAACATTCAATGTCAACATGTAGTGATAGGCTACTTATGAACCAGCAAAAATAAAAAAACTTTCCAAAATTGTATATTTTTTTTCTTTTGTTTCTTCTCTCTACAAGAGAATTACCACTATAAGTCTATCACTGCTACCCTGGCTTAATTTTACAGATCATAATTTTATATACCTCTCCAGATACTTTGGGGCACCTCTGCCTCCTAAAAGGCCTTACTAATAATGTCAGCCATGCTTACCTGTTTCTCCTTCCTCTGAGAAGAGGCAGACACAGTGTCATGGCCTTTGTGTTCATCCACCATGCAGAGAAAACAGATACAACTTTGGTCTGTGCGACAAAATATCTCCAGAGGTTTTTGATGTTGGGAGCAAATGCTCTCCTTTAGTTGACCTGTGGCATCAACCATCTTGTGTTTACGCCCAGGATTAACTTCATTGTGAGTTTTAAAGTGAGTTTCACAGTAAGACAACAGACAATCCAGACAGGACTTGACAGCTTTGAGTTTTCTCCCAGTGCAGACATCACACTCCACATCTTCATGTCCAGCAATCTGAGCAGGAGCAGCAGTTTGGATTCTAGTCTTCCTCATCTGATCCACAAGCTCAGCAACAATATTATTTTTGTTCAAAACAGGTCTTGGAGTGAAGGTCTGTCTGCACTGGGGGCAGCTGTAAACTCCCTTCTGATCTTCCTGATCCCAACAGGTCTTAATGCAGTCCATACAGTAACTGTGTCCACAGAGAATAGTCACTGGGATCTTCAGAAGGTCTAGACAAATCGGACATGTAAAAATGTCCTCCTGGTTACTTTGAGATGCTTCAGCCATTGTTATTTTCTGTAAAGAAACACAAAAATGTACAGGAAGTCTGTGTCTTGCTATTCTGCCAGAAACCTGTGTGTGTGTGGGTGTGTGTGTGTGTGTGTGTGTGTGTGTGCGCGCGTGGGTGCATAACTTCTTCCTTGTGGGCGTGTCCTTTCTTGTGGACGTGTCCATTCCTATCACATGCGAAATTCACATGAAGCTTGTGTCTGGTTTCTGTCTGAAACCTGTTTGTGTGTATAACTAACAGATCATCTTCCTTGTAGGTGTGCCCATTCCTATCATCTTTACAGTTGTTTAAGTTTGCAAGTTAAGAAGAAAGTTGTTTTAAAACCTTAAAAATGTAAAATATAGCCCACACAGGATTTTAATGGAATTTATTTACATTATTTCATGAAGCACGGACCTCAACAGTCTGATATCATGTCTTATATAAATATATGTGTTCTCAAACTCAAAAACAAAAGAACTGGAAGGACAGGTTCGATCGCATTCCAGGGAAATCTGACAGTATTTTACTGCCAGCAGTTTCATCAGCAACATACCTTTTCCCTCACAGTACTTTTGCCTAATGCATTTTACTGGAATCAGGGATACAGTATTATGCTTCAAATTTGCGGCAAAATTGGCCATTCACTGGCCGTTTTCTCCACTTTTGAAAGTAGTTGTGAAAGTGACTGAAACCTCTGTATGCATGTAAATGAGAGGATCAATCACACAATTATGCCTCTTTAAATATTTCTGGATCTGGGTTTATGTAACCAGGTCTATACTTCAGTTACACAAACCCCAAGGAAAGACAGGCTGGACCCTTAAAAAACGTTTGAATGAGCTTTGAAGTTTGAAGATACACAACTTCCTTCAAAGGTCCACCTCAAGAGTAGGCTAGAGAGGGGGAAGGACAAATGGTTGAACAGGCTGCTCAAAATGATTGGATGGTATTCTTCTTCTTCTTCTTCTTTCTGTGCTGTTTGTGTGGTGGGGGAGCAGTATTCCCTACAGTATATCTTTAGTGACACTGGTGACAGTGGTGGTGGTAATGGTGAAGCTGTATACTCTTGGATTTTCTTCAAACTTTAGGTGCCTAATGCCATCGTACCCATCAGCAATTATTCAAAATATTAACCTTGTATCTACTTTACTTTCTGAGATATTGGGCCTTAAAAAACAGGGTCTTGATCATGGAAAAATGCAGTTTTTTAACTTTGTTAAGTTCTGTTGGCCATTACTTACACATACTTCATGTTAGAAAATTGAAAATTTCAGGCGGTGTTGCATACATGTAGACGTTCTGAACTGTCAAATATTTTAGCTTACAGTAAGACAATTGCCAAGTTATGGATTCCTGAAAATGGTATAAACACAAAATGATGGCCACTTTTGATGACAATATTTCCACACTGAAGCATATGAGATCTTCGATAATTAAATATATATCACTTCAGTAATCATGTTGTATTGAACTGGAGGAATACTTCAGAAAGAATTCAAACTTTCTGATTTATGGCACTTCAAAATTGACAAAGATAATATTGGATCCAACTTTTAAGTGCCTTTACAATTTTACTGGTAGAGTCAACCATAAAAACAAAAACATCAACTTAAAGAAAAGTTTCTAGACTCTGAATACACCAAATTCCAAAGTGGTACCCGAAAGAAAAGTACATAAAATAGTCTGTCAAAGACAGCTGTCAAGGCATGGGGTGATAGATTTTTTCTGCTTTTCTAACCATGTTCTGTTTTGTTTATGTAGCCATGTGCTTTTGGTACCTTTGCCATCGTCCCTCCCCCTCACAGAACTGAGTCTCCACCCTTTACCCAATTTTAGCAGTACTGACATCTACTATCGACTCTAACAACAAGAACAACATTATTTTTATATACTACTACTTAATAATAATAATAATAATAATAATAATAATAATAATAATAATAATAATAGTAATAACAATAATAATAATAATAATAATAATAATAATAATAATAATAATAATAATAATAGTAGTAGTAGTAATAATAACAACAATAATAATAATACTGATAATAGTAATAACCTCTTCTAGTACCCCAGGGAAAAGTGGAATAATCAGTGTATTTAGTTGTCTAAAGCAATTTCTTTAGAATTTATTTTCATCAACTAATTGTATTTCCTCAATAAACAGATGAGTGGGATACAGATGCGGAAGATCTAAAAGTTTGTGAGCACACTTGCTTTGCTTTATATGGAAAGCATTTTATCAATGATAGTCAAACAGATGTAGTAGGCCTAGAGTGTTCACAACTGCCAGCGTGTGTGTATGTCTGTGTACAAGACTAACATTTGGATGATATTGCTGGAACAATCAAGAACTGATTTATTATAGATGGTAGTTGTAACAAATGATGTCTGAATGAACCATACTCCAGTACACAAGCTAAAATTTCAATTATATCTTTGACCCCATTGCCTTGGAAGACTTCTGCACTCTTTGAAGGCTTTTCAGGTTTAGATATTTAATTCAATCATTGAATTTTCAGTTGCTTTGTAATGACAACAGTGCTGTCACACAGTGTGGTCTAAACGTTGTCAAGAAAATGACTAGTTTATTTTGATATACGTCTCTATCATGGTGGCTGAGATACTAGCCTTCTGAACCCAATGGTGGCAGTAATTTAAGGGCCCCGCCCACAACCAACTCTAGTGCCCTTTGAAAAAAAGGCATTACCCATGAGCCCTAGCGCCTGATGAGACTTTCTTTTTTTTCATTTCCATTGTTAAATCATGTGCTACAATTTTAATGTTTAAGCCAAGGTATATTATTTAGTCGCTAGAATGTGGGTACAGTGAGAATGTATATCACACTGCATGTATTTTGAACTTAGTTACCCTGATCAAGTCAAGGGTATCATCATGTATGTTGGTTTATGCTTTACAGTCAAAATTATTCAAACATTATTTTTTTCTTATTTCCTAAAATGTTCAAATGTAGTAAGGACATGAATATGTCTCTTTTGTTGACAACCATGGTTTAGCATTTATTAAGGTATCTATATCATGCATACTAAAATTTAATGTGTTCATAAGGCAATTCACTATACTATATATCCTGGTCTGTATTTTAGAATTAGAACTCAATAGGTATTGGGCTATTCTTTATCTAAAATGATAAATTTTAGAAACAATTTGAACAGGTGTCACTTCTGCTTACAGTTGTGGTTACAACATTCATTTAGATTTGAATCGATATAATCATTAACATTATGAACATTGCTGATAAGTCAATTCACTATACTAAAATGCAAAGGCTGTAATGCTAGACAAAATTGCAAAATACTTTGATAAAATATCTATAATTTATGAATCATCTATCAATTAAACTATCTATCAATCAATTTGCAAATATTTGAAGAGATTGCAATGCTGGTCCTTTTAGGCCCGTGACAATAAATCTGAATTTTCTGTCACCTGCCGATTTATGCTCCATTTTAGTGATCAGTCATAAGAGGTTTTAGTTTCTTACAACTATAAGCCATCTCATATTAACTCTCAGGATCACAGACTGCATTTCCTTTGAGCATATTAAAGTTACAGCTATACATTCAATGTATGGTAATGTGGTATTTGAAGTAGCCTAGATCTTTAGAGATTGTGCACAAAAGCAATTTGTGATAATCCTCCATGAAGGCGCGATGACCAGGAAACCAATAATCATGATCAACAATAGCAGGCAAAATGCTCATTAATAATAAAAAGAAGCCTTTAAAAGAAGAAACCTCATTGGCTAAACATACAAGGAATAGGCAGACACCAAACATCCAATGAAAAGCCTAATTGATGAATAAAGGGAGGGGCAGAACCTAGGCCCAGAAGCACATGGCTATGTGGGCAAAGTAGTCCATAGCAACCAAGGGACCAAATAAACAAACACACCTAGCAACGAAGGCAGAAAAACCAATCACCAAGACTGTGAAAGCCATCTTTGATATAGTAATTTATGTGGTTTGGCTAAAGGTACCATTTCAAAATCTTGAGCATTTGCAAAATAAAACATGGGCTTTGTGGTGGTAACTTTGATTTTAAGGTACACTCAACCAGTAATTTGGAAAATATGCTTAAACTATAGGTCTTAATTCATTTATATCATCTTTAATGTCTCAAATCTCAAAAGCTGTTATTAATATCAAATATTTTCCTACTTGAAGATAATGTACAATAACTTGTGTGAACTACATAGAAATACTAAAGATCTGGTGTCATTCATGTACAAGATACAGTACTGTGAAATAGATAGGAAAAAATGTGTGCCATTTTCAGCAAAGCATTACTCAGCAAATGTGCTACCGTGAAAGGTGTACTTCACAGTGTAAAGACACATACTACTTTAGAATATGTCCTGAAAGTTTCATAAATGTAGCATGAAAACTCCAAGAGTAACGCTTTGTGGAACATGGATATTTTCTCAGAGCTCCACTTTCTTGACACACGACCCCCTTTTTTAAGACCCCGTATCTCAACAACTATACAAGATACAATGGTAATATTTCACATAATAGGTCCTGGGTATGGTAACATTATTCACATAAAGTTTGAAGCAAATCCAAGATGGTCAGGCGGAATTTTTGCCTCAGATTTGTTGATTTGGCACGGAATGACCCTAATATGAACATCTTCCACTCATACAGAGATAGAGAGTGTGTGTGTGTGTGTGTGTGTGTGTGTGTGTGTGTGTGTGTGTGTGTGTGTGTGCACATACGGTAGGACTGTGTGTGTATAGGAATGTATGTGTGTGAAAAGCGCCCCCAGACAGACCTGTTTCATAGGATGGGCCCTTCCTCACCACAGCCCATATGTTGGGGCATGTTCGCCACCAATTGCAGAAAGAAAGAAATTAGTTCACGCAAGCGCCTATAGGTGCGTGGCCTTGACGGTGACGTAGGGTCAGAGTTTAGCAGTGTTTGTGTGCGCAATTTGGAGTGTGTGTGTGTAAATAGGAGCGTGTGTGTGCACACAGGAGAGTGCGTGCGTAAAAAGGAGTGTATGTGTGTGTGTCTGAACGCACATGGGTGTGTGTGTGCGTGAAAAGGAGTGTATGTGTGTGTGTCTGAACGCACATGGGTGTGTGTGTGCGTGAAAAGGAGTGTATGTGTGTGTGTCTGAACCAGAGGTGTCTGAACGCACATGGGTGTGTGTGTGCGCAGA
>JAODXP020000036.1:503998-523998 GCA_027497455.2 Sardinella longiceps | reverse complement strand
TCACATCCAGCTCTTTCACACAGGAGGGTTTAACATCAGAGAGAGAGCCAGACAAACATAACCTTCATCTGAGATACCACAGTTACAGAGCCTGAAAGAGAGAGGTAAACAGACAGTTTTATTATCTATTCACTTTTGATGTGAATCACTCAATAGCTCTGTTGTTCCAGGTACCTGAATGTTGTCTTTAAGAAAAGAGCGAGAAAATCTGATGTTAAATGACAGATAACAAACCGATTTCTAATGCTGACTGAATGGGGCATAATAAAATGAATTAATTATATCATGGGTTACTTTACACAACATTTGTATGAAGGATATGTGGACATTAGTGCTGTCAGTTTAACATACTAATACGGCAACAACATAAACCCATTTAAATGCCTCCAATTTTTTATTGCGAGATCAGGAGCGGTTTCTGGCATGGGTGATATGGGCCGTTGCCCAGGGCGGTATTATCGGGGGGCATCATGGGCACTCCGAAGCGAGTGGTGAAAAATAAAATCCCGGGTGGCGCAGTTTTGCTTCATTGGCTTTTGGAAGATTTGTTATGGGTATATTTGCTGGGTTATGGGTATTTTAATCAAATTAAATTACACAACCAGATGCATCCATGGGTAACACTTGTAATGTACTTTGTTGAAAATAAGGGGGTTCAATTTCAGTGTGAAGATTGCCCACATTTTGGCGAGGGAAATATATTTATCTGGTGTTATTAAACACTTGGCTCAATTAGCTGCTGGAGTTCCATCTAATAACCAAGAGCTCAGAAAATAAAACAAAACAAAAAATCACTACACATTATGACATAGACCTGTGATTTAAACAGAATAGTTTTCTATCATCCATTTGCAGAAAGTGACCATTTAAGGGCAACTTCAGACATTTCAACAAGAGTATTGCTCAAGCTACTTGAGATTAGCCAATACTGAAGACACAAGACATTTTGGTCCAACCATATAGGTTTCCTTGAACAGAGAAGAATCACTTACAACTAGCCCAATGGGGCAGAATTTTGTATTTGTGTAACTGTATTTTTAACATCTTAACATACTCCAAATGTCATCACAATAAGATTTTATGGTAATAATAATAAAAATGTACAGTGGGGAGAACAAGTATTTGATACACTGCTGATTTTCCAGGGCTTCCCACTTGCAAAGTATGTAGAAGTCTGTAATTTCTATCATGGATACTCTACAACCATGAGTGATGGGATGTAAGACAAAAATCCAGAAAATCACATTGTATGATTTTTAAAATGATTATTTTCCATTTTATTGCAAGAAATAAGTATTTGATACACCCGGACTTTAAGCTGCCTCCAAAGGTTTTCTATTGGATTCAGGTCTGGAGACTGGCTAGGCCACTCCAGGACCTTGAGATGTTTCCTACGGAGCCACTCCTTAGTTGCCCTGGCTGTATGTTTTGGGTCTTTGTCATGCTGGAAGACCCAGCCACGACCCATCTTCAATGCTCTTACTGAGGGAAGGAGGTTGTTGGCCAAGATCTCACGATACATGGCCCCATCCATCCTTCCCTCAATACGGTGCAGTCGTCCTGTCCCCTTTGCAGAAAAGCATCCCCAAAGAATGATGTTTCCACCGCCATGCTTCACAGTTGGGATGGTGTTCTTGGGGTTGTACTCATCATTCTTCTTCCTCCAAACACGACGAGTGGAGTTTAACCCAAACAGTTCTATTTTTGTTTCATCAGACCATATGACCTTCTCCCAGTCCTCCTCTGAATCATCCAAATGGTCATTTGCAAACTTCAGGCGGGCCTTGACATGCATTGGCTTGAGCAGGGGCAACTTGCGTGCACTGCAGGATTTTAATCCTTGACGGCGTAGTGTGCTACTGATGGTTTTCTTTGAGACTGTTGTCCCAGCTCTATTCAGGTCATTGACCAGGTCCTGCTGTCCTGGGCTCATTCCTCACCTTCCTCATGATCACTGAGGTGAGATCTTGCATGGCGCACCAGACCGAGGGAGATTGACAGTTGTCTTAAATTTCTTCCATTTTCTAATAATTGCACCAACAGTTGTTGCCTTCTGACCAAGCTGCTTGGCTATTGTCCTATAGCCCATCCCAGCCTTGTGCAGGTCTACAATTTTATCCCTGATGTCCTTACTCAGCTCTCTGGTCTTGGGCATTGTGGAGAGGTTGGAGTCTGATTGATTGTGTGGACAGGTGTCTTTTATACAGGTACGAGTTCAAACAGGTGCAGTTAATACAGGTAATGAGTGGAGAACAGGAGGGCTTCTTAAAGAAGAACTAACATGTTTGTGAGAGCCAAATATCTTACTGGTTGATAGATGATCAAATACTTATGTCCTGCAATAACATGCAAAATAATTATTTAAAAATCATCTACTGTGATTTTCTGGATATTTGTTTTAGATTTCATCACTTACAGTTGTAGAGTACCTCTACATGCTTTGCAAGTGGGAAAACCTAAGAAATCAGCATTGTATCAAATACTTGTTCTCCCCACTGTACATGTTCAACACCAACCTTAATATCTGCAGTTTGCAGTGTGGACTGGACAATCCCTTTGAGAGATGATGAGCTCCAGAATCTCCCAGGTCATTGTGACTCAGGTCCAGCTCAATCAGGGAGTTTGGTGACTGTAGAACAGTAGCCACAATTCTACAGAACTTATCTGACACTTTGCAATCAGCAAGACTGTATAACAAAAAGGGAAAATATTTTATTATTTAATCATGTATTTATTTATTTTTGTTTTCAAATTTTACTATTGTTGTTCATTCAGCAAACTTTCATGTCCATCTAATTTTTCATTCATTCCATACACAGAAGTGAAATGGTAAATGAAAAAGAGGTGGTTTCTGGACTTTTCAGAATTTTTTTGTCACTTGCTGAATGAAAATCACCTTCAATTTTGCCTATTTTATATATGGAAAAGACATTAGTAGTATTAGTAGCCTAATACAGAAAATTTGCTTCATTTGAAAACTTGGGCACACACACACAAACATAAATTTAGATTAATGCAATTTTAGATTGGTCAAGATTGGGCAGGAGCGGTTTCTGGCATGGGCGATATGGGCGGTCGCCCAGGGCGGCATCGTCGGTAGGGCGGCATCACGGGCACTCCGAAGTTTTTTTTTGTTTTGTTTTTTATCATTATTGAGCACGCAAGCGCCGAAAATTACAATCGCGGGTGATCCGGTTTTTGCTTCATTGTCTTTCGGAAGCTTTGGTACTGGTATATCTGCGCCTAAAATAGAAGCATTTGGTATCAAATTAAAGTAGACATCCAGACGCATGCATTGGTACCCTTGTAATGTACCCTTGTAATTTACTTGAGAATGAGGGCGTTCAATTTCAATGTGAAGATCGCCCTCCATTTTAAAATATCTTCATCTGGTCTTATTAACTTGGCTGCTGGAGTTGCATCTAATAAAGAGCTCTGTTTTATCTAAACCAAAACAATCACTACACATTATGATATAGACCTAAAATTTGAACAGAAGAGTTTTCTATCACCCATTTGCAGAAAATGAACACCCCAAATCCCTTAAGGTTTGCCTGCTTTCAGACCTCAATGCTGAAGTCTCACACACAAGAAAGGGGAGGGGTTTGGGGTTCAGATCTTCTCCTTTGCTGTAGAAGCTAGACATGCATATAGTAGAGTAGTATATAGTAGTATACATATAGTAAGTACGATAAGGGTTTTGCAAAAATAGAAAAGAAAAAAAATGGAAATTTGCAGCAATGGCTATATAACTGTTTTGTTATTTTTATCCTCTTGTTCTAGGCCATGATAATATGATGAGGTGTGCTGCGTCATTTTTATTATATTTTATGATAATAAAATTGGGGGGGGGGGGGGGCACCAGATAAGGTGTTCGCCCAGGGCACCAAAGAGGGTAGGACCGCCCCTGAGATTGGGTAAGATCAGGTAGCCTACATTTTCTACATCACTGGGTCACAATTCATAATCAAATTAGTAGCTTTTCTGAAATGTGATCTTTCTACCGAAAATTGAAAATGATTGAATAATGACTGTTTATTTTAAGGAAAATACCAGAGTGAATTCAAGCGTAGCCCAGTTGAAAGAACTTGCTAAATGCGCTAGTTAGCGAGTGGAACAAAATAATTTGGTACAGCACAGACCGAAAACACACCGCAGAAGCGAACAGGCACTTTACACTGAATCAATGGGACCTGACTGTTGGAAACCGAAAGTAAGATCTGAGGTTACATTGACTCGCGTTAGGTCTATGCTGTTCGAAATTTTTAATTTCATGCGAAATATATTGCTATTAGAAGGCTCGTGCAGCAGGGCTATGCTTAAACTTACTCCGGTATTTTCCCTTAATACAAATATTTATTTGATTCCTGATTTAATTGATTTTCTGATTAGTGGTGTTGTTTGTTGTGCAGCAGTTCAATCACATCAGTTCAATTGCTGTTGTTTAAAATGTCCTCAGGGCCATTGAAACAGAACAGAAGGTTTTATTTATTTATTTATTTTTATTTTAAATTATACAATTATTGATGATTTTGGTCGTTTAGTGCTGTTTTGCAATAAAGTAAGTCCTTAGGCCGCAATCGCACCAAACACCAATTCTGTGTGTAATCCTGGTAAACACGAAAGTTCAAAATAAAAGGAGCTGATTTTTTTTGCTGTTGCAGGCAACCACAGTTTCACTCCACTTATCATAGCCTTAATTTCGCTAAGCAAACTGAGGAAGGAAGTACCAGAGTGAATTCAAGCATAGCCCTGTTGAAAGAGCTTGCTAAATGCGGTAGTTAACGAGTGGAACAAAATAATTTGGTACAGCACAGACCGAAAACACACCGCAGAAGCGAACAGGCACTTTACACTGAATCAATGGGACCTGACTGTTGGAAACCGAAAGTAAGATCTGAGGTTACATTGACTCGCGTTAGGTCTATGCTGTTCGAAATTTTTAATTTCATGCGAAATATATTGCTATTAGAAGGCTCGTGCAGCAGGGCTATGCTTAAACTTACTCCGGTATTTTCCCTTAATACAAATATTTATTTGATTCCTGATTTAATTGATTTTCTGATTAGTGGTGTTGTTTGTTGTGCAGCAGTTCAATCACATCAGTTCAACTGCTGTTGTTTAAAATGTCCTCAGGGCCATTGAAACAGAACAGAAGGTTTTATTTATTTATTTATTTTTATTTTAAATTATACAATTATTGATGATTTTGGTCGTTTAGTGCTGTTTTGCAATAAAGTAAGTCCTTAGGCCGCAATCGCACCAAACACCAATTCTGTGTGTAATCCTGGTAAACACGAAAGTTCAAAATAAAAGGAGCTGATTTTTTTTGCTGTTGCAGGCAACCACAGTTTCACTCCACTTATCATAGCCTTAATTTCGCTAAGCAAACTGAGGAACAATAACAGAAAATTAGCCTTTGGGGTTATCACCAAAGTTGTTAAGACTAAAGTTGTTATGGAGGTGAAGGGCCCCCATGGCATGTTTGCTTGGGGAATGTGCTACACAAATGAACTCACTTTGACCAGAACCCATCCTCTATGAATGAATGCTTCGTGAACAAATATTAGTATAGGTGGAACAGGTACAGCCCAAGACCAAAAGCCCTCTGGGATTATAACTTGTATACCAATTTTTTTAATGTACATTCTCATTTGATCACAGGCTGCAAACCAATTGTTGTTAGAAGACATGCTCATTTATCCACCTGCATCAGAAACTCACCGTGCCTTTCTGCAGCACCTCATAGCTGGGAGTAGTCTCCTGCGTCCCTCATCTGATGTGTTGTATTTCTTCAGGTCAAGCTCATCCAGCACCTCCTCAGACATCAGAAGCATGTGGGCCAGTGCTGAACAATGAGAAGGAGATAATTTCTTTTCCATGTCTTTCGGTGATGAGAGGAAATTTTGAATTTCTTGTTGCATGGAATGGTCATTCAGTTCAAACAAGCAGTGGATAAGATTGAGGCATCTGTCTGGAGAGAGATCCTCATTGTTGAGCGTTTTCATATACTGACATGTTTCTTTGATGCTCTTTGATGTGTGGTGCATAGTGGTCAGGAGACCTTGCAGAAGTCTCTGATTCCTCTCCAGTGAGGTGCCCATAAGAAAGCGAAGGAAAAGATCCAAGTGCCCATTTTGGCTCTCCAAAGCCTTATCAACTGAACATTGCAGTAACACATGAATCTGAGTTTTCTTTCCTAGTGCTGACTGGAGAGACTTATCTTTGTGTTCTTCACGTAGGAGGGATTTCAGTGGCTCAAAGTTCTCAGTCACATACGAGTGAAACACAAACACAGCGGCCAGGAACTCCTGGATGCTCAGATGCACAAAGCTGTACACCTTCTTTTGATGAAGCACAGACTCTTCCTTGAAAATCTCTGTACACATACCTGAGTCCACTGAGACATCACTGAAATCAATGCCACACTCTGTGAGGTCTTCCTTATAAAACATAAGGTTCCCACTCTCTAGATTCTTAAAAGCCAGTTCTGCCAGCTTCAAAAGGATCTTCTGTCTGTGATCCCAAGAGTATCCATCATATCTTTTTCATATTTTCCTTCATATTTCTGATTCTTCCTGGTGGTCTGGATAAGCAAGAAGTGGATGTACATCTCCGTCAGAGTTGTCGGGATTTTCTTGCTTGTTCTTTTTCATCATTTCCTGAAGCACAGTGGCTGCAATCCAACAGAACACTGGAATGTGGCACATGATGTGTAGACTCCTGGATGCTTTAATGTGAGAGATGATTCTGTTAGCCTGCTCCTCATTACTGATTCTCTTTCTGAAGTACTCTTCCTTCTGTGGGTCATTAAACCCTCGTACTTCTGTTACCTGGTCGATGTACTGAGCAGGAATTAGACTGACTGCTGCTGGTCGTGAGGTTATCCAGATGAGTGCAGAAGGAAATAAATTTCCCAGAAACAGGTTTGTTATCAGCAGGTCTATTGATGTTGTTTTTGTGACATCAGACAACTTTGAGTTTTGTTCAAAGTTTAGCTTCAAGCGACTCTCATCCAAACCATCAAATATGAATACGACCTGACTGTCTTTGAATTCTCCATTATCATTTAGCTCCTTCAGCTCAGGGTGGAAGTCGAGCAGGAGTTTGTAAAAGTTACATTGATCACCCCTGATTAAATTAAGCTCACGAAACGAAAGGGGAAACATAAAATCTACATCCTTATTAGCTACCCCATCTATCCAATCAAGAATGAACTTCTGCACTGAGACTGTCTTTCCAATACCAGCAACACCCTTGGTCATTACAGTTCTGATATATTTTTCCTCTCCAGGTAAGGACTTGAAGATGTCATTGCAGTTGATTGGTGTGTCTTCTGTGGTTTGTGCTCTGGATGCTGACTCCACTTGCCAAATCTCATGTTCCTTATTCACCCCTTCACTCTCTCCCTCTGTGATGTAGAGCTCTGTGTAGATCTTATTGAGAAGTGTCTGAGTTTCTGTTTGGGTGATGCCTTCAGATATGTTCTGAAACTTCTTCTTTAGACTGGCTTTATGATTCTCTTTAACTATTCTCAGGACCTCCTCATCTGTTTGCAGTTAATAAAAAAACATGGCATGGGGTTGGGTATAATCATCAACTTAATTGTAATGGCAATATTGTTGTCAGTACACAGGATAAAAAAATACATCGCACAATTTGTGACTCTCAATCTAGCAATGAGAAAGGCAAGTATCATCAACTGAATATTATAAATATATATTTTAATTTGTGACTGAACAGAGTTAAGGACACTTCGTCTGTATGTCTATACCAGGGGTCGGCAACCCAAAATGTTCAAAGAGCCATATTGGCCCAAAAAAACAAAAACCATAGCTGTCTGGAGCCGCAAAAATCTAAAAGCCTTATATAAGGCAACATAGACTGTCAATACATAAGCTGTATGTCTACTATTAAAATGACTAAGTAGGCTACAAATACAAAATGAACATTCATGATTAAATGTTTATTTTCCCTGCAGCGCATCCTTGAGAGAATTACGCACCACGTGACTACTGATGTACGATAGGCCTATTGCTGCTTCAAGTTTAGCGTAACTCCCATTACAATATTATAGTGTTTTGGTTTTTGTTGCACTGGTTTTAGGTCTCAAGAACAAAAAAGTGCATAGCCTCATGCTATTTTCAGCCCGTGTGGAAATTAAATGTTCTCTTCAACGTCCTTGCCCCTGATTCTCATGGATGCTTCCCGTACTGTCTGTAAAGCGCCGCAAGACAATGTACTGTATTTGTGCGCTCTACAAATAAAATTGAATTGAATTGAATTGAATAGAACTTACTGTTCAATAACAATCAACAGAGCGCAAAAAAACAGAAACGGCTGCCTTTTGAAAAGGTAAGTCAAATGCCAAGTTAAGTAGCCTAAGTCAGTGCAAATGAGAAAAATAAATTAAACAATCTTTTAATTCTCTCCCTTACTCAACGTCAGAGATTAAATAAATTACAATTGCAAAGGAGTAACACAGTTTGTGATTAAAAAGCAGCTGGCTTAAAAAATCATCAGTCAGTCGAAAATAAGACAGATAAACTTCGATTTCTGTGCATTATCCTCGTCTCATAAGTTCGCAAATGCCACGAAGTCTGTGCAACTGTCAAACGCAGCAGCATCCTTCTCTTCCCCCTCAGCTACAGACACGTAGGCTACATCATCGGACCTTGCACCTTGCAAATAATCACTGTTGTGTGATCGTGATGGGCGTCTTTGAACTCTCTCAGGGATGAGAAGTGGGAGAACGTGCCTCTATCCCAGACTGTCAGCTTGCGCTCGAATGATAGCCTACAAACGGCTTCCAGCATTTGAAGCGCAAATATCAAATAAAATGAAAAATATTTACAACTAAATACATCTTTACAACATAAGAATGTTTGTGTCATGTTTACCCCCTAAGAAACCATATTAAAAAATATATATATATATATATTTTTCCATTTTCACACATTTTTGCAAAACCTCCATTGAGCCATTAGGGGTGCCGCGGGTTGCCGACCCCTGGTCTATACACTGTAAGTACCCTCTCACTATGGCAGCAGTATAATGTTGTTTTTAGCTTTTCAAGGGTTTAAAGATTAGTGCTTCATATAAGCAAAATGACATGACCCTCACACTGCCACTTGAGTGCTTTTGTTGAAATCACAAACAAACAAACTTTCCCAAAACACATCCAAGTGATGTGATTGTGCTACCAACTCAAAGTATGAACCCCTATTATGCATGATTAGCCCTAAAAAGCATTTCACTCTGGTTGTACACAGGTTGTTAGTGTTGTATAGTGTTATAGAAAACTAGACCCTTGTATGTCCTTGCATGACCTGTTTTGTGACAGGTACTTAAAATTATGTTTCACAACCAAAAGCCCTACAATGCAATCCCACCTTCCCACACACCCTTTTACAAACCCTGAATATCAGGTAGGCCTACATCAGGGACACATGTGCATATACAGTAGCAAACTATAGTCTAAATATGGTCTACAAATCATCTAATTGACTCAAAATTAGTATTAATGGTTTTATATTAACTTCTTTACATATTTGGTACATATTAAAATATTTGGTTTATGTAAAACTCTTAAAATGAAAAACTTTATCTGTTATTAGCAGTAGGCCACTAGAAAAAAATAACACACAAGCTCCTTTAGCTTCAATTTGACCTCAAGCAAACACTGACAATAAACAAAGACAAACTTAAAATGCTAATTTAACGTCTTGAACATAGCTGACAACATACAGTATCTGGTGGGGTGTGGGACGAACATTGACATTGTCAACTAAGTTTGCTAAGGCAGCTAAATTCACCTGGGGTCAAATGGACCCCAAAGGACCATGTCATTGTGCAAATGCTTAATGAGGAAAAATCATGAAATATAAAGGAAATTTCAGTATTTTTAAGTACCTTAAAGTATGGATATTGAGAAACGGATTTAGCGAATGGGTGAATCAGATTCCATTGTTTTAAACCTCTACAGTTCTCGCCTCCAACTTGCAATCGTTTAATTGTTTGTTAATGGCTGAGATCCCAGACCCTTGTACGAAGCAGAGTATAGATCAAGGGGGATGGTCATGGCCAGGCTAGAGAGCACCATGCTTCAGTGCTATTTTTCATCTTTACCCTTAGATTTTTAACATTTATGATTATTTATCAGAACGACTGTAACACTCATCTAAATCAAATTCACATAAATAATGAACACTCATTACCTTGTGGTGCTCCTTGTGTGTGGTGTGTGTTCAGTGTTCAGGTGCTCTGCCATGTCTGTGTGTTTATCATCATTCAGAGGAGGCAGAGGATCTGAAGATCTCAACACACTACACAGACTGAAAAACAACAGATGAGTATTAACATACATACAATGTGTATCACGGTGGTCACTTGAGCACAATTATCTGGGGCTTATTCAGGTTTCAATTATATTCAATTATATTCATGTATAGACGGAAAAACTTGTAAAAGGGGGACTTTACTGTTGAGGGAAATTACAAACAAGTGGAAGTTTTAAGGGGGAAGAGTAGGGCTGGGTGATATGGCAAAAAAAGTAATCACGATTTATTTTCTCAGATTGAACAATCTCGATTTTTAATCACGATCATGAATGATATAATGTAACCCCCCCCCCAAAAAAAGTGCAAATAAATACATTTAAATTTTAAATTAAATTAAATAAAAAAAACAAACAAAAAACACTGATTAGGCTTTTCTACTGATCTTGTCATTACACAGGCTCATATGCAATTGCAAACGGCCTACAGATAGGCTACTGCAATTTATTGCAATTATGGGATCCCAAAATGCATAAACTTTCATAAACTGTCTTTCAAATGAGTATAGCAGAAACATGATACACATTAATTTCTACCAGACAAGGTGAAATATGGTGTGACGTGTGATGCATACAATGCATGAGCATACTGTAATAACCTGCAGGTTTGTGTGATAATGATGTTTTGTTACCTTTTAAATTGCCTAAGTTGCTATGTGCCTTTTAGGGGAATTAAGTGGTGGAGTTTAGGTGTGCATGCGTGCGTGTGTGTGCACGCACGCAGGTGCGAGAGAGTGAGTGAATTGGGAGAGAGACAGTAGCATTGCCGCTGTGTTGGAAGTTCTAAAAGCGGGAGTTGTGGCTAAAACAGCAACTCGTTCTTGTTGTATGTGTCTACAATAAAGAAAGGGAAGTTCACCCTGTTAAACAGTGTCCAACACAGTAGGCTATCAGAATACTTAAATTCAGGGTGAAATGCATTTATTGTTTCCATTCGCTTTCATTTTAATGACGAGTTGATTTCATGTTAGACAAAGATAGTCTTTGCGTCTGCATAAATAGCCTACTGAGGACGGATGTCCAACACTCCTGGAGTTGAAGACGACAAAACGTCGGAAAAAAACTGTTATGTTTCGCATAAGGGTGAATGGGAACCGTAGATAAACGTTGCAACAAATGTGCCCCACTATTTCTCCCTTCCTCGCCTGTTTTACCGTCAACAACACTCTACACTTGCAATTTAATTTTTTTAACGATCGCGCAAGACTTTCACTCATTGCTGTCCGTGTGCCAACATCTAACTATGGAATGCTCCCAGAATTTCCTAAAGGCGATAGAAATGCATGTCTTCATAAATACTCGAAACGACGGCTAAGCTCTCTCTGGTAAGGTTAGGCTTGCTCACAGCAGTGCAGGGAAGTTGGCGCGCACCTTTCCAACGCATGTGATCGAGAAAATATGCCCACAGCTGATCACCGTGATCGAACTAAATTTGATCGCGATCCCTAATCGAGATCGCATAATCGCCCAGCCCTAGGGAAGAGATAGGACGTGGCCTTAATATACATTCTCTGGGTGTGCTTGCATTGGTGAGTATCATCACCACTGATGCTGTGCATCACTACTGATGTGTCTAAACTTACTCTAATCCTGTTGGGTCTGGTTTACTTCTGAAGTTGATAGGATGAGGTATTGAACGATCACTCCTCATGGACACACCGCTGGGCACTGGTGATGGAGTTCTGTGTTTGTGTGAACTGCAAACACACAGAGACAAAACACTCACAATTACTAGCAATGGCTGAATATTTTCTCAACTAGCATCAATTCAAACAAGACATAATGAGGCCCACATGCAATATAAGTACTGTATGTGTGTGTGTGTGTGTGTGTGTGTGTGTGTGTGTGTGTGTGTGTGTGTGTGTGTGTGTGTGTGTGTTTTCAAATGTTTTGCAGATGTGTAAACCTACTCTAGTCCTGATGTGTCTGGTTCACTGGTGAAGTTGAGAGGATGAGGTAGTGAACGATCACTCCTCATGGACACACCGCTTGGCACTGGGGATGGAGGCCTGAGTGTGTGTGAACTGCAAAAAGACACACAAAACAATCTACATAACAAAACAGTGACTTCACCCATTTTGGAACCAAAGCAAGGAAATGACCATAGCTGGTCTAATTGTGGCCTCACTTCTGAGTATGATGACAATTCGACAATGAATTAACAATGACCTGCAATATACTTAAAGGTGCCATGCCACACCACTACAGGGTATTTAAATTGTTCTTTGAGGTCTACAAATAGGGTATGTGACTTCACTTGGACTGAGAACGGTCCAAGGAGACCGTAATGAGATCGTTTGCAGCCTGTAGGAATAGCCTTCGAAAATTTCATGCGGTTCTTCCGTTTTTTTTTCCACTGTTATAATGGGCTGCGCTCTGATTCGCTGCTGAAGCTCGACGTTGTAAAGCACATGGACGAATATTTACATTATTTTTACTTGCGAATTGCGAGGTACGGAAAAAAACTTGGAATATTATCATGAAACCGAGAAAGAGGATATCTGCACCAACCTAGCTTGCAGATTGTAAACGGCCACTTTGCAAAGGTAAGCTTACTACATAGTCAGGATGTCACAGTAGCCAACATAATCAGATAGGCTACTTATTGCAAGAGTAGCCGACTGTTAGCCTACATCCACAGTCAGATTACACTTACCAAGACTGTTGAATTCGCCAAGTTGACAAGTTGCCTGTTACCATTTCATGGATATTCATTCTTTTTCGCGAGTATTTCAAGGGGCGGGCTTTAGTCAAATACAGGAGAGCATGGATTGGGCGTTAATTCTCCTCAGTCAGCCAATGGCTGTAACGTTGTCTATACTACGTAGCACTGACCATGGATTCAAACTGACCTAATTTCTTTGCATATTTCTTTTAATGGGCTATTGCCTATAGCGAAGACAATATTACATTTTCACATGCACTGTGTAACTTGAGGTCATATAGAACTATTCTATACCAAAAGCAACAGGTAAAAATGGCTTTGTGTGGCGGGGCACCTTTAAAGAAATAATAACCTACAGCATATTTCATATACAAAGTTTCTTTGAATGCACATTTTCATTTTTTTCCATTATGAAAACTAAACAATATTATATTGTACATGTAAGTGTCATGTGAGCTCTTTTATGTCAGCCTAGATTTGTTTACACCCTTTAAGTAGCAGTTGGGTCAGTGCAGTACAAATGGCTGATCAAGAGCTTTCATCTATATACTGTATATGAAAAATCCTTTGTCTGTTGCAGTGTGTGCGGTGTGTGTGTGTGTGTGTGTGTGTGTGTGTGTGTGTGTGTGTGTGTGTGTGTGTGTGTGTGTGTTTTAACTCACCCTGCAGTGGTCTGTGTTGATGTTTTCATCTTCACATGCTCATCCATGTCCTCCTCAGTCTCCATGGTAACACAGCTGTGTACTTCAGATTCTGGTCTCAGATCCTCACTGTGAGCTGCTGCCCCCTCAGACTTTGGATTCACTCTGGAGTCTCATTGGGACAGAAACAACACACAGAAAACCACTGAACACCACTGGAGCAAAGTGCACTGATACACACCTGACTAGGCTTCAATAACTCTAGATACACTCATAGCGGTAGCAAATTGAATTTGCTCAGCGAGTGTGTCTAACAACCAGCTATAGATTGTACTCAGACCTCGTGGTGTCTGAGCTGTTTACGCTCTAGGTTATATTCAGTCATTGTGGTGCTTAGCCAATCACAACGTTCTATCTGGAGTCATTGAGCGGGCTTAGCGTTGTTTGAATTGCTTGTTAGTTGCGTTGATTAATTTTACGCATTTTACCCAAGGGTCTATCACTCGTGGCCAGACTCTACATTTATAGACTTGTCAGAAAGAATAACCAATGAACATGTCTATTAATTTATAATAAGAAGAAAGTGATTTCAACTTGTATAAAACTATTTATTGAAGAGAGTAACAGTAAACATCAACTCACTTGGAGCAACAGGTAAGTGTAGTCTACACTGATAGAGAACGACACTTTTCTGCAGACACAGAATAACGTTAATCTAATAAATTATTGCATTAACATGGCATCAGCCATTTTCCTGTGCATTTTCAGTGAGACAATGTATAATCCATATTGATATTGAGAGATTGATATTTAAAAAGTTTCCTCTGAAGTTTCAAGATTGAGCACAATTGCCTGTTCAGTGGACAAGTGAGAGCAAGTCAAAAAAGTGCAAAGGGCGGCCACCAGATAGCGCTAAAGAGCTGCATATTGCTCAATTTTGAAATTTTGTTTATTTGTGGTCATAACCTCCACCGTGAAATTTTGGCAATAATAAGTCTCTCAGTACATATTTGACAATTATAAAGAGGGGCAATGGGTAGCCTATATGTGGTGTTAGAGATCAAATTAAACAATAAATTAAAACAATAGCCTATAGTTTTGGATATTGACTGGTTTTTTTTTTGAGTCATTGAGAGTCTATGGCATACCGTAACACGTTTATATAGGCCTAAGTCTAATCTCTCCCGTAAATACTAGAGAGCAACAGAGTGGTCAAACTATGAAGACGCAAGGTGACTTACCGGTATCTTAACTTCAGTAAAGCTTGTATTTTTCTCCCTTAGTAGCCTACACACTACTGTGGAAGACTAACCTCTTCTCTCTTGATTGCCCCAAAATCCTGACCGAGGCTTCCTAGCTGCGGGCTACTATGCTAGCTACGGGACAATGTTTTCTACAACCATACACTGTATCGCACCTTGATTTTATGAACAGTAAATAATTCAGTGATCTTTTAAACAATGAAAGCACAATATACCCAATTCTAAGTCAATAACCAAATTAATTAAATACACTCACCTTCAGATCCATGTAGACATCTGACATGTAGACATGGCTGTTTCCAGTCTCCGAGAGAACTTTGCTCCTGCAGTAAAGTTTTACAGCTTTCACCAAGACTAAAGTCCATACATCTTTCAGCAATGAGTGCAGGGTGGTTAGAAGAGCAAATGAAACGCGCGCACACACACACACACACACACACACACACACACACACACACACACACACACACACACACAGGTAGTTTTCAATTATGGCACTGTGTGGACAGCCACAGCGCCTCATTGTGGTAACACACCAGAAGAACATACATCGCAGCCGCACTGAAGCACTAGCTGGTGGAAAAGCTGATGTGACAAGAGTGGGTTGATCGCAATCTGTTGCTCACCTACCACATAATTCAGAAGTCTTTTAGGCTATTTGAATTGATTTTAATTCATTTATGTGAGGTTTTTCCATGACTGACTAGAGTTTTTAACATAGCTACGTATCTATTCAAGATTCAAGATTCAAGAGTGTTTATTTGTCACATACATAGTCTACTATTGTAGGCTAGTATTGAAATGGCATAGAAAAAGATAGATTAGGATACAGGAATAGATAAGCAAAATAAAATCAAATAAAGCAAAAAAAAAAAATAAGCTAATAAAATAATATTATGGAGAAGACATAATAAAGATCATCAGCATCATAGGCTTATCAAGATCCGCCTTCGATGATCACAGGATGGAGGAGAGGGGCGAGACGTGTAGGCTGGTGGGAGATCTCTCTCAGCAGAGAGAGCAGCAGCAGAGATAGCTATCTCTCTCAGCAGAGAGAGATCAACCATTATATATCAACCAATACATAATAATAATCTTGCAACATAACATTTTATAATTAACAGAAGGCAGAAATTGACAGATCACCACCTCCTGGGTCATGAGGACAAAACATTATGCAAACACACACACACACACACACACACAGAGAGAGAGAGACACACAGACATACATACACACATAGCCTAACACTCTCTCTTTCTCTCTCACTCACACACCCTTTTATTCTGAACCAAAAGCTAACGACTGTGTGGATGGACAGTGGCGCTCACTGATGGCTTGATGGGCCTGAGTAGAGCTGCCACATCACCCTCGTGGGGTTATACTGTGAGAGTCACACACCCACTACTTTGGGCCATCCCATAAGGAGCTGTCTGCAGGATTGTGGACAAAATTGGTACTACAATCATTTTCAAAATATTTTGCTGTCTCCATCTTTCAAAAGCATCTCTTTTACATATCCTTGTTTTATTTCTCACTTTGTCATAATGTATTTCAGAAGAAAATTGAGGCCTTGACAATAAAAAAACACAAAGACCACTTGAAATGACAATGTAAACACTATTTGTGGGCTGCAACTTAGCTTTTCATGCATATATTCTGGCTGGACTACAACTGTCAGTGATATCAGTGTTTAAAATGAACATGATTCCTTCATGTCTGGTGGCTTTTCAAGGCCATTTTAGGATTATTTGGAATATATTTCTTATGGTGAGTTTTATTTGTAAACTAGATGTTTAATGAACAACTGAACATACAGGCTGATGTTCATGCGAGTTTATGCAGTGGGGCAGATTTTCCAGCAATAACCAAAAATTCTCTGGTTGATGTCCTATAAACCGAACCTATTAGTCTAGGCAGGATTTTGGAAAATGTGCTTATTTAGAGTCCTGAAGGCAAATCATGTTAATTTTTGGCATACAACATTTTTAGGGGTTTTGAAGGGTGCTGAATCCAAATCTTCTGTATGCCAAGCTCAAAAATTACCCATAATGCCTCAAAATGGAGAAATCCAAAATGGCCGCCGCCGGCAGGTGAAAATCTAACTTATCACTTATCTTTTTGACTGTACAAGGTAAAAACCTGCATGTAATGTCCTTGTATAGGTTTCCACACATGGAGAATTCAATACAGTGCTCAGCTTTAAGATCCAGACTTAAGAAAATGCTTGAAATTGATGTACTGGTCATTTAAAAAAAAAAAAAAACATCTGAAAAATGTATCTAATGCTCTGAACGTTAGGCTATAACTGATGGCTCTGTGAAACTTTTTAAAATGATTGGCAATTCTTAAATAATCCTGTTTCTGAAATCATCTTACTCCATCTGGTCCTGACTCACAGTGGTCATAATAGAAACCATGACACTTATTGCAAAGAGTAGGCCAGACTTCTAAACAGCAGATCCAGAGACTGGGCCATGATGATGTTCAACTAGACAAACAGATTGGGGATGGATTTGTTCTGTAATACAGTGTATAATCTTGGGTTGGGTTTAGGTCCAAGAAAATACGTAATTCTGGGAAAGCAAACCTGTGGCCCAACATGTCTAATTGCTACACATTAGTAAGGAGCTAAAACCAATCCCATGATCCTTTGACCTCTGTTGATTTACATAACAGCTTAAAAGGCACTATAGGATTTAATAATGTAATATTAAATGCACTTTCATGAAATTAGATTGTGTAGTTTTTTATAGTGCAATTTTGCATCAACAAGATGTCATATTCAAGTGATATTAAATGATTCAGCTGATTCAGCAGTGTTGTATGTAGATTCTGTGAAGATGTCAATATATTCAAATTGTAGAAAAGACAGGTTGTACTGGTTTTGGTCCAAAGTGTCATAAACATAATTTTGTTTAGACAGTGGGTCAAGGTACGGCATGTGCTTTGGATTTTTTTTTTTTTACATTTTATTTGGAAATATTATAGCAGGAAAAATGACAGTTTTGACAGTACAATTAATCAGTAGAACAGATCACATTATGAATACAGAAACAAAAAATCAGAATAAGACTTGGGACATAGGCTAATAATCACATGTAATATGAATATGGGGCATAATAATTACATGAAGTATAATTTAATGTCACCCAGAGAAATACATTTTAAAATAAAAAAGTTTAATCACAGTTCCATATCAATTCTCTTTAGAATGGTAACAACAGCAAGATGCCCTGTGGATCCACTATCACATATTCTGTACAGCAACCAAACAGGTTAACTTCTTTTAAAACGCCAGTTAAGATACACTCCCCCTTCTGGAATCTGAGAGCTAGCAGGGAAAGGAGACTTTATAATTGTGTGCAAATCTTTATAATTGTGTGTGAGTGTGTATGTGAGAGAGAAAGAGAGAGAGTTTAAGTGGGTCTCATAAAGTCTAATAAAGAACAGAGAGAAGAGATGAGGGCATAAAGAAATTAAGAGTGTGTGTGTGTGGGGGGGGGGGGGGTAGAGAGAAGTGGAGAAAGAGATGGAGAAGAGGATAGAGAACAATGGAGAAAGAGAGAGAGAAGGAGAGGGGGGATATGTAGTTGTGGAGAAAGAGAGGAAGAGAAGGGGACATGGAGTTGTGGAGAAAGAGAGAGAAGGAGAGGGAGATATGGAGTTGTGGAGGAGAAAGAGAGGAAGAGAGGGAGACATGGAGTGGTGGAATAAGAGAGAGAGAGGAGAGAGGGGTATGGAGTGGTGGAGAAAGAGGAGGAGAGGGGGATATAGAGTTGTGGAGGAGAAAGAGAGGAAGAGAGGGAGACATGGAGTCATGGAGAAAGAGAGAGAAGGAGAAGGGGACATGGAGTGGTGGAGAAAAGAGGAGGAGAGGGGGAAATAGAGCAGTGGAGAAAGAGAGATAAAAGAGGGGGATAAGGACAAGTGAAGAAAGAGACAATTGACTATTAAAACCCCCTTTGATTAAACCATGTGACAGGAGGATGGGTACAGATAGAGAGAGGTGAGAGAGAGAGAGAGAGACAGAGAGAGAGAGAGAGAGAGAGAGAGAGAGAGAGAGAGAGAGAGCAGAAGAGAGAGGAGAGGGAGGAGAAAAAGTAAAGCAAGGAAATAGAAAAAAAGAGAGATGAGAAAGACAGGGGAGACAAGGGAAGCAAATGAGAATACATGAGTAAAATGAGAGGATAAAAAAAGAAAAGGAGAAAGAGGAGGATGGGAGCTAGATAAGATAAAGAAGTTCAGAAAAAGGAGGAAGAGAGAAAAAAGACAGTGAAGGGGGTGAGGAAAAAGAGAAACAGGAGGAGGAGGTAATACAGAGGGAGGACAGAGCAGAGAAAGAGGAAGTAGGGATAGAAACAGAAAAGAGAGATAAAGTGGAGAGGAAGATGTGAGTGAGTAAAAGGGGGTGAGTGAGTAAAAAGAGGAAGATGAAGGTGAATGGATGAAAGGGAAAGAGAAACAGGGATGAGAAATGGAGGAGGAAAGAGGGAATAAAGAAAGGAAAATAATGACAAAAAGATAATGAGTAGAGGAAGGAAGAAGGAGAGAGAGACAAAAGGAGGAGGATAGAGAGAGAGAGAGAGAAGGGAGGTAACAGGTGGAAGTAGGCTACCTGTTGGAGGAGGAGCTCATGTGATATGGCACAGGGACACTGAAGAACAAGACCAAACCAAAAACCCTGGATAGAGGGGCTCAGTGAATGTGGAGTGGAACGCATGCAGGTGTGTGAGTGTGTCAGAAGAGATGCTGTAGAAGGACAGAGTGCCGGCCAGCCAGTCCAGGTAAACTCCTACTCTTCTGGAGCCGGAGGAGGGGACAGGTATGTCAGTGTGTTTATTATTGTGCCTGGCAGAGTAACTGTGAGGAGAGCAGCGCAGACTCCAGGACTTGGCATTATTTCCCATTATGACATCATCACTGCTCCCTTTCCTCTTGATGCTTTTATAGGCCACAGCTATTAGAGCCCCATCATCCCCACTCCACTCAGCCTCCCAGTAGCAGCGTCCAGACAGACCCTCTCTACACAACACCTGAGACCAGTCAAATCTCTCTGGGTGGTCAGGATACGACTGCTTCTTATTCACACATGT
>JAODXP020000036.1:493998-498998 GCA_027497455.2 Sardinella longiceps | reverse complement strand
TTGGCTTTTATCCATTAAGCGACTTATATTCGTCAAATATCAATTACTTCAGAGCCCGTTTCCCCTTGAGCAACTTATTGTGACTGAATGGAGCATAATGAAATGAAACTGAAAGTACTTGTTATGCCCCATTCACTAAGTGTTAGTAGGCGATTCACTGCTCGGTCTTTGTAGTATCAAATGTCCTGCTTCTTTTTCCTACCTACAGCACTTAGTAAGTTTCAACAACGGGGATATGGATTGATTAACACTGGATTTCACGCTTGCTGCTGAGATTCAAACCCATACATTCTGGGAGACTTCCCCAGCTAGCCAGACTCCTCAACCGCTACCATCAGCCTGTGATCTAGCCTGGGAGTTCCCATGCTCATTTGCACGCTTATTTCATTTCACTCTGCAGAGCAGCATGGTGACCATGGCCGTTTTCCTCGCCTGGTTTCGGTATCCAATCGCAGAACAAAAGGGATTTGTACGGCCCTCGATTGCATTTTACGTCACGTGGTGGCTCTGGTATTGGCTCCAAGGTATGTACAGACGCTATGATAGACATTTATAGCGCCCAATAAACGGCTATGGACAATTGTAAACGATGCTTCCGCTACGAGAAATGCAATAGGTAGGTCCCCAGACTAAATATCACTTGTGATTTTAGTTTGGCATTCGCCAGGCTACCTGTGATCACTGCCAGTTTTATATCCTGTCATCTCAACTTGACTTGTGGTACAAACATTCTGCCACCTTATTATAGGCCTCAGGGACGGACTTTTAGTACACTGACATTCTGCCACCCTATTATAGGCCTCAGGGACGGACTTTTAGTACACTGACATTCTGACACCCTATTATAGGCCTCAGGGACGGACTTTTAGTACACTGACATTCTGCCACCCTATTATAGGCCTCATCCTTTATACTTCATAGACTTTACCCCACAGTCATATTTAATGCAAGTAAGGGAAGAAGTGATTTATGCACCTCGATGACAACATTCATGCAGTGATAGGCTACTTAAAAATCAGCAATTTTTTTTCTTTTGTTTTGGTTAAGCAAATCTCTTTTCTCTACAAGACAGCTCCCAAAGTCCATCACTGCTGCCCTGGCTTAATTTTACAGATCATGTCTTTTCTACACCTCTCCAGATACTTTGGGGCACCTCTGCCTCCTAAAAGGCCTAATAATAATGTCAGCTGTGCTTACCTGTTTCTCCTTCCTCTCTGCAGAGGCAGACACAGTGTCATGGCCTTTGTGTTCATCCACCATGCAGAGAAAACAGACACAAATTTGGTCTGTACGACAAAACACCTTCAAAGGTTCCTGATGCTGGGAGCAAATCCTCTCCTGTAGTTGACTTGTGGCCTCAATCACATTATGCTTCCGACCAGGATTGTGAGCTTCATAATGAGTTTCACAGTAAGACAACAGACAATCCAGACAGGACTTGACAGCTTTGAGTTTTCTCCCAGTGCAGACATCACACTCCACATCTCCATGTCCAGCAATCTGAGCAGGAGCAGCAGCTTGGATTCTGGTCTTCCTCATCTGATCCACAAGCTCAGCAACAATGTTATTTTTGTTCAAAACGGGTCTTGGAGAGAAGGACTGTCTGCATTGTGGGCAGCTGTAAACTCCATTCTGATCTTCCTGATCCCAACAGGTCTTAATGCAGTCCATACAGTAACTGTGTCCACAGAGAATAGTCACTGGGATCTTCAGTAGGTCTAGACATATCGGACATGTAAAAAGGTCCGGGTTACTTGAAGTTGCTCCTGCCATTCTTGTATTTCTCTCTAGATCTCTCTTTCTTTTACTGTCTTCTTTTGCTCTATTAAGCTAAACCAGTTTTGCAGTTGCTTCCTTTTGCCTGGCTGAAATGACTAGTTTTGTGCATAGGCACTTAAGAGAAGTAACTGAGTTGTGATGTGTGGGCGTATCTCTTCTCACTGTAATGATTTATCCATAACCTTGAACGCTCACTTACAGTCATAAATGATCTCTCTTTCTCTCTCTCTCTCTCTCTCTCTCTCTCTCTCTCTCTCTCTCTCTCTCTCTCTCCCACACACACACACACACACACACACACACACACACAGACACACGGTACCCCTATTAGAGATTATTACATCCTTCCTAAGCACCACCTGCAACATCTGATACCGTATGAAGTGATACCCAGCAAATCAACAACTAAAAATAAATGTAAAATAATAATAATGAAATTGATGCTGCTATCATTAATCCTGCTGTTGTTGCTGTTGTCTGTTACTGCCGAGTCTGTTACAGACCTACCGGTATCTTTTATTGCCCACCCAACTTTTATTGCTGTTCACATTTACAGCTTGTGTAGGTGGCAGAGTTCAAAGTTCTGATAAAGGAGTGAGTCACGTGAGGTCACTTCAGCCATTCCTCATCTTTCTCTTTCTCTCTCTCTCTCTCTCTCTCTCTCTAGGCTACACTTCAGATTTTCATATGGTTTTGTTTCACTCTAAATCAGTACAAGTGGAGTGGTGTGCATAGATAGTGGTAGCAGCCAAAAAAGACAATGATTTTTAAATGGAGTAATTGAATGCTTTAACTTCAAAACATAACAAACAAAATGGAAAAAATAATTTTGAACCTGACTTATAGTCAAAGTTCTGATGAACTTTGAGTTACTTGAAGTCACTTCAGCCATTCCTCATCTTTCTCTCTCTCTCTCTCTCTCTAGGGTACACTTCAGATTTTCATATGTTTTTTTTTTTTTTTTACTCTAAATCAGTACAAGTGAAGTGGTGCACATACAGTAGGTAGCCTAGTGGTAGCAGCCAAAAAAGAGAATGATTTTTTTAAATGAAGTAATTGAATACTTTGACTTCTAAACTTAATCTTGCAAGCTGAACAGTGTTTTTTTTCTATAATTAGCAATTTTATTATGCTAAGTGGCTTGTAGTTAACTTAAGTCACATGACATGAAATGACAGGGAGGTTCGGACACAGATTCTTCTTTAACTTCAAAACTTAACAAACAAAATGAAAAAATAATTTTGAACCTGACTTTTTCCAATGTCCAGATTGTTTGCTTTAAAATGTATACAAATGTATACATATTTAATTAGATTTGACCATTTTTAAACATAAAATTACAAAAAAAAAAAAAAAAAACTCAAATACACTTCTTTTTTTTGTATTTGTGAGTAATCAACTGGTGTAGTTTCACGGCAATATCTGTAAGTTGAAAATTTTACCATATTCACCTATAGTATCTCGCCTTGAAAAAAAGTTTTACATAAGGGGCACATATAGATTGTTCTTTAATTTGGAAGTGAAAACAAAACTTTTGCATCAACTTGAAATGACAGCGTACATCGGTGCCCCACTAGAGAGAAGGGGAACGGGTGAAGAGGGGGAGGAAACACACACACACACACACACAGAATGAGAAGATGATGAGGAAGGGGAGAAGGAAAAGTGGAAAGATGGAGGGAACAGAAAGGGTGAGGGAAAGATAGGAGGGAAGACACACACACATACAGTACACACACACACACACACACACACACACACACACACACACACACACATGACAGACAGTTCTGTACGAACAACAAAACTGTCACACATACTGTATGAACCATTTGGCAGAGGATGGATTGAACCAATGTTAGTTTTATTTACTCCATTTTCACAACCAATCTGTTTTAGAGTGTATAGTTCACCTCAATGACTGCACTGCAGTTACAGCATGGCTAAACATGACGAATGCACAATGCACCATGAGCTTTGCCATCCATCACAAAGCAGAAACCCATTGTACACCTACCCCCTAGTTAAAAACAGAAGCATAAACCCAATCCAACCCAATGGGGGAGGGGAGAAGATCACAATCACACAGCTAGAACAACCTCACTCATCTACCTAGTTATTCTACTAGTGCAGCAGTGCACTCATACACACTACACACTACAGTATGGAAATGTGTCCTTAGGTATTCAGTAGTGCACTCATCTACCTACACACTGCAGTATGGAAATGTGTCCTTAGGTATTCAGTAGTGCACTCATCTACCTACACACTACAGTATGGAAATGTGTCCTTAGGTATTCAGTAGTGCACTCATCTATCTGCAGACTACAGTATAGAAATGTGTAGTTATTCTACTATTAGTGCACTCATCTACCTGCACACTACACTAATTTGTCTTTAGTTATTATACTATTAGTGCACTCATCTACCTGCAGACTACAGTATGGAAATGTGTCCTTAGTTATTCTACTATTAGTGCACTCATCTACCTGCAGACTACACTATGGAAATGTGTCTACGACCTCTAGTGGACAGTTACAGCATAAAATAAAACAGGGAAGCTGGACTGAGTGACATAAGTACTGTCTGTGTAAATGCTCACGCATGCACGCACACACACACACACACACACACACACACACACACACACACACACACACACACACACACACACACACACACACACACACACACACAAAGAGGTCTGTTAAAACTTGATGTAACTTCAATCTGTAAAAGTTGTGTACGTTTTTAATCTTTGAGTAGGCCTATAACTTTACATGAACAAGATGTCATGTCCTAGTGACATTCAATGATTCAACTGCCTAACTGTTTCATGTAGATTCTGTGAAGATGTGAATATATTCCAATTACTGTAGAAAAGACTAGTATTATAATGGTTTTGGTCAAAAGTATCATTAACATTATTTAGTTTAGACAGTGGGTCATGGTACGGCACATGCTTTGAATTAACATTTTATTTGGAAATATTATAGCAGGAAGAAATAGCATTTTTCACATAATAGTAGAACAGAGCATATAATGCATACAGACACAAAAATGTAGAAATGATTTATAAGGGTGTGTGTTTGTGTGAAGAAGTTTAGAGAAACAGGGAAGAGAGAAAAAGACAGAGGGAAGGGGATGAGGAGAAAGAGAAAAAGGAGGAGGAGGCAATACAGAGAGGGTAGAGAGCAAAGACAGAAAGGAGAGAGAGAGAG